>LUCH01000690.1:35322-149029 GCA_013368495.1 Paragonimus heterotremus | reverse complement strand
CGGAAACAACATGGTCAAGTAGAACATTCTCAGCCTTACAAATATGCAGTGGAAAAGCTGTCTTGATTGTAGTCTGTTATGTTAGACCTCCAGTTTTGGGGAATAGTCCCTCACTGACGTGCTATTTTCCCTATTGAGCATCAGCCGGCACGGATAATCAGAGACTTCATTATCAAAAAGGTTAACACCAAGTCACCTCTAAGCCGACGATACTGTAAAGAGTACATGTTCAGAGATGTCAGTTTCACCATACGGCTTGGTATTCAGGCCCGGGACTGCCTTAGTGGTACGACGTTGTGCAGTCTTCAGGGGCAGTTACCCCTTTTAGAGATGTGATGGACAAATCATAGCTTCATTTCCTAGACGCGGTCGACCAAAGCTGTTATAAAGAAGCTGAAAACAACCACGGTTAAACTGGTCAATATGACCAACGTTTTGCTAGCCTTTTTTGCATTTGCCTCATTGTTCGCATAGCTCGAGAGAATGTGTGAAACAGTGGTCCCTGGGTCCTTCTCGATAGGAACTGCTTGGGGCAACTACTTGTTAAGTTAATACTTGGTGTTCATAGACCTGCGAATGCTCATCATTCCACACCTAACAGCGTTAACCTGGAGTCAGTGGTATCGAGACCAGTGGGATTGGTTATTAAGATCCTTCTGTGAACTAGGAGAATATCTGGTACTGTTGACAGCCTGACGGGTTTTTATGTCATCAATAAACAGTTATAACCGCGGGGTGGTTAAAAGAGGATGGTCGTTTATAAGCATCAAAAACGATTGCTCTTCTTTACCGTATGTCTCGTTTCATTTCCGTCATAGTGAGTGGGTTGAACTAGTGGTAACAGAAAACTGTTTAACATTACGACGCCTCATTCATCTACCCTTCATGGGTATCCTTAATTCACCGAATTTGTATCGGGCACCCACATCTCACTGCCGACAATCAAAGCGGACTCCTCACTTCCTTATCGAGGTCGATGTGACAAGAGGCGTGGACACAGGAAGGCAACCTCCCGAAGACACTCTGCCCTGGCTTAATTCCCTCTCTGGTAGACCTAGTCCTCGCCAAGTGTTTGCCCATTTTTCCATAAAGCCCATACATTCTTGTTTTCCTTCTTCCCGACGGAATTTTCTACACATTTTTGTGAGGTCGTTGACGTCCAAAAACGGTGAAGTTCTTCGACTTTCATTCCCGCCGTCCTCAAATTACTCTTTCTGGCGTGTCCTTGACTGTGATTGTAACGCATCTTCCCGCCGTGTTGTTGGCGCCACCTCTTTTTCGCTTTTGTAAATCGTGTGCATGTCTTACTGGGCCTTTGGCTCACGATTGTTTCCATTGTATTTTTTCACAGAACAATAGTTGGAACTCCTACTTCAGAAGAACGCTGTCTCCCGGTGTCTCCACTTTGCTCAAAGTTGGTTCACGAGTGTAACCGGTACACGAAGCCAAAACGTCTGGCTTGCCTGTCACATGGGGTTAGGAATCACCTTGTGAAGTACAGATTGATATAACTGCCAACTTTTAGCCGAATTTTGACGATCAGTAGAATGGGTCTCAAAAGCTTTCTCACAAACTACATTCACCCTCAGCGCAATATATCTTTTGATGCTTAATTCACATAATTGGTGTGTTGTACCATTATCACTTATGCGTAGGGTGTGCACTTGTGTGTATTGCCCTACGGCATGTACATTGATCGCGCTCATCTGAGCGTGTTTCTCACAAATACGTTAGGAAATATACTGCTATTATTATTGTTGTTATTAATAATAGGATCCACCTGGCACCCTAGTAGCACACTTAGTCGGTCGACCGACTAATGAGTGACTATTGAGTGTCTAACGTTAGTCACTCGACAATTTCACTGATAAGGCAATTTCGACATCACTGTTTGTAACCTTGCGAACGAGACAAAGGGGAATGACGCGGATTGCATGTTCATGCTATCGGCTTATTTTTGTTTAGTCACACCATCTGACCACTATTTCTTGAGCGCGGCTTCAAATTAGTCGGCCATTTGCAATCTGGGCTGTGGGTGCTTACTAAGTGAAGAATTGAGGACGGTGGGTTTCCGTTTCATTGTTGAACAGAATGTTCTTGTTGTTGATTTTACTGCAGTGGCATGATGTCGTATTTCGAATATTAACTGAGATATTCCATTTTCAGTTGGATTCCGAGAACTTGTATAAATGGCTGAAAATTGTACAAGTTCACTTTGCATTTTGAAGGTCCCTCAGTTATGACAGACTATTGAGTGTTTGATTTCATTGTTCGGCGTGATATTCTCGTTGATTTTCCTGCAGGTAGATTGACAATCAATCTGTCAATTTGGCGGGGTAACCACTTCCTGTAGGTCTTTGATCTTATCTTTTACTAGCCACAGCAACCGGCAAAGTTCACAGTTCAAAATTCCAGCCGCGTTCACTATAACCACCTGAGAAGCTACCTTAGGTCAATCCTCCATTAATATGAATCTGTGGACAAGGACTATCACGTTTAATTCAGAGAACGAACGATTTGTTCGTGTCGCATAATTTATGCGCTCTCTCCCTTCGCGCGCCCTTTACGCGCAGAAACACGCCGTCTTGTTGGTGTTTGTTCCCAAGTTATTCCTCCTCCGCTTGGCTTAATCATCGTTATCGAAAACCACCTGGCAGATAGAATGATCCTCAAGGCGCCACTTGAACACAGTGATTACTCCCTGCTGACCATTCTTCTTACCTGCTGTCGGTTAAAACGAACAGCACAAAGTTCACGGTTCGAGGTTTCAATTGCACTGACATTAATGACCTTATAAGCCACTTGGGTGCACTTCTTCTTGATTATGACTCCGCTGATCAGAGGTACCGTGTGTTTCGACGCGCAAATCAGAAGGCGTCTTATTTGTATCGTACGAACTGTTCACTTCTTATCGCTGACTGCTTTCGTAAAGATCACGTCATCTCTTTGATGGCCTTCCCCACTTATCCGAGAAGCATAAGCATACAAAAATTCGGAGAGCCGAAGTGCGTTTCACATCGTTCGAAATAGGTGCAGGCAAGAAGTTCGTGAACACACCGAACTCGGACACGAAAAGATTCGTTTCAGGGCTCGTGGGAACGAAACCCTCCCATTTAAGTTGATGCAACAACAGAAAAGACTGAACCCTCGCATAATTCTTTGCGACTGCACGACGGGCAGACTTCTTTGAATCCCCTAGTTGCGGCTGAGTTATCCAGGGTGTACTACTCGACCGTCTACAACGTTGCCCCGCCGAAATGGCTGCGGAACTGCCGGCAGCCACTCTTTGCCGCCGGTTTTTCTTTGCTAGATGTTGAAGACGTTCTATTCAAGGTTAGTTCATACGGTGCAGTGGGTCCTGATAGAACCCCTCTCGGAATTCCCAAAGAAGTGGCTGCTTGTCTGGTTAAGCCCCTTTATAAGCTGTTCAGAGAGACACCTCGGACTGACATTCTCCTTAGTGCATAGAGAGAGACAGCGGCTCCAGTTATTTCCAAAACAGGCAACCGGCACTCCACAGCCAGCTGTCGGCCGATCAGCCTCCCTGGCCTTCACTGCAAGGAGATAGGGCACCCATTATGGCGCACCATTCTCAGGCATGTTCCATCGAACAATCTTCTTTCCTTCATGCAGTGTGGCTTCCAGCCTAACTTGTCACGCATAACAGGTGTGTTTATCATCATGAGTAGCCTGACAGAGGCATAATACAAGGTACTCATCTCACCTTCCATCTTCCTCGATCTCGCCAAGAATTTTGACCATGTCTCGTATCGCCACCTCGAACACAGAGTGAGAACTTAGGGTAACCAGAGCAAGGTTCTTTGCTGGATTGCCTCTTTTCTACATAGTAAAGATTTTTGAGTTAGAACCGGGTCAGAAATTTCGTCTCTCTTCCCTACTTCTGCGGGGGTTCTCCAAGGGTTGGTGCTAGGTTCCTTGCCGTTTCTTGATTGCATCAACAATCTTTTGAGAAGTATATTCGGCAGAGTTTTTCTGTACGCTGGTGACTCAAAATCCCAAAATACCAGTGACCCCAATGTGTTACTGATTGGTCTTGATGCGATTCAGCTTTGGTCGGATATTGGAATTTCCTTACTAAGTGATAATCAGGATGCACAGGTGTCGGTTGGTGAGAACTGTGGCAAGGTCCCCTTGGTTCATAGTGCGTTCAGCACAATAGACATCACGGACCTTGACCTGAAAGAGCAGCTGGTCATCTTGATGTCCCCTGACTTATCCCTAACTCATCATCACCAGATGACGCCAGAAAAGGAATTTGCTGCTCTTACAATAATTAAGCACACCTCTACATAGACAAGAAAACTTTTAAGCGCTTCATGGGACTTATATAAGGCCGCTCCTCACGTCTGCTGATCACGTTGTGTATACCAGCCTAAAGAAAGACATACTAACTATTGGGCATGTCCAGCGCGCTGCCATCAAACTAGTCATTAACCTGAGAAATATCATGCACGAGTCTTGACTTGAAATCTTTAACTTGTATCCACTTGAATTTCAACAACTCTGCGGTGATTTGATTCTCACACACTTCTTTTTTAGGTTAGATCTCGTAGGACGGTTCTTCGTGGTAGCGAATGATGACGGCCGACGAAGACATGTCAAGAAGCTTCACAAGCTCCATATCCGGACCTACATTGTGCAGCAATTCCACCGAAACAACCTTCCTTTTGGGATCGTTAGCCTCACTTCTACGGATCAATTCAATATAAACGTTGGGTTTTTATTCACTTCAACCATACTTGTAAATTCACTATGCTGTTGGCATCCACTCTGCTCTCTAAGAACGGTGCTACACCCTGTCTCATGTCAACAGATGCCCGGATGACATGGAATACGACAAACCAAATGGATCGGGGTACCGCGGGCCTCCTGCCACAAACTCGTGTGTTAATCGTTGAATCGCTGAATATGTGTTGCGGTAGCCAGCCAAATTCTAAGGCGTCTTGTGTGCCTCCAATGCACTATATTGATATGATCAGTGAAACAGCGTATACAAGCATGCGGAATATTGAATTGCAAAGGACGACCTAAAGCCGTCGCATGCTTGCGCCGCTGACTTTTGTATGGGGTGTAAAACTGGTAATTTTAAATAAGCAGGCTTGAGAGCGCGCAAAATATCACGGGCAATCACACCACAAACGCGGCCGCTAAATCCAGGTCGTTTTATTCAGGACCCCTGTTCATCATTCTACGTACGAGTTGTGATACATCTACATAGATTGCAAGCACTTTTGCACCATCTTCCTAGCTGGCCTACGAAAAAGGAGTTAGCCAAAGACTGGACTTACTATTACGGGTTACCAGTATGTACTAGGTGTATGCTTCAAATCACGGTGCTGTGCAAACTACCTCACGTCGGATTCGTAAGACGTCACGTAACTCCCAAATAGTTTTTCAACCCAATGTTGCGTGAAGCTGTCCTCCAATTATTAGACATACCCCACCGGCTAAACTGGTATTAGTCACTGAGACATCAGATCCCACACCCTAGCACACTTTTCTAATTAAGCCAGATGAGATCTCCACGTATCTCCGTCTCCGATGTTCCGGTGTAGTGGTAGTTGGTAAGGAGAATGAAGACAGAACAACTCTACCACTAATAGTCTTTCTAGTTCCTGACTTCACCTTCCGGCAACCAGAGAATAATTGCTGTCGTTTAGCTAAACGAGGCTAACAAGACCTCAAACAGTTGAACGACCTTATTGGAACTCAGCGGCATCCTACACATTGAGCTATTATGGTTATCGCAGTCCCACAGTGCTCAGTCTGCAGAATTCCCGCAGCTCACATTGGCTGCGATGAATTTCATCACAAGTGCGGTACGTGTGCTACTGGATAATTTCAGCGTCTCAGTTAAGCCGAAGACATACGCAGCGGATAATACAAACCGACTAGACCCAGTCGCTTTCGGCCTCCTGTTTGGAACTCGTGTTTTGGCCGATTTAACCCTGCACTTGAATGAGAATAGATGTCCTAGCAGCTATCTCTTTCAATCGCGTCAGGGCGGTTGACACTTACCCGCGTGATCTCCTTCTTCAAACTTGGAGGCATCTGGTCCTAAAGAATGAGCTTACATAATCTTTTCTTGTTGATTTTGGAACATTTCTTCAGCGCTTCCATCGGCAAACTAATGAGTTCGTTAGTAGTATTAATACAAAAGTCCACAATAACACATGGCCCTATAACTCAGTAAGGACGATGAAGTGTTAGGGTGTGTTCATTCAACTTTTGGCGTGAAACGTCTTAAACTAAAAACATATGAGTTCCAAAACAAAAAGTGGCATACACAGCCGTGCCACTGACACGTTTCTATTTGTGAGGTACTAAGTTTTGCAAAAAATCGTGGCAAAGGGCCATTCCAAAAAGTAAGTACAAAGGTCTTCTGCAAAAGTTCGCGATGGAAAATAGGGGCTTTGGTTACATGACGTAATCCGACATAAATGGGGCCACATACTGATTAAATGGCTGCTGGTGTGTAATGATCAGGTCGCACAAAAGTACTGGGAATAGCAAAGGGAACAGTCCGTAAGTTGGTCGGTCACAAAGTCACTGTGAGCTAACTGGATCCCGTTATTTATCTTTGCGATTTCTTAGCTTTTGATTAATTTCTATGGCTGTGGACAACCCAATCTAAAAAGTAAGGTAAGTTTGTCCAATCTCGAAAGATAGCTCTCAGGAAGAGCCTGTCCCATTACGCCAAGTCTGTGACATTTGAAACGGAACGAAAAGCGAAGCATTTATACCAGGTAAGAAACGAGCCCACTGAATTAGCGGACTATCCAGCCTCAGCGCATTAATTGAGGGTTGAAGCCTTTCTATTTATTGATAAGTGTTAATTTATTTTCCTACGATTTGTAGAAAAATATCTTCGGGGAAAGCGTGTGCACGAGAAAGGGTCAAACCTGATAACGGTAGTAGAACAGTTATGTATGAATAACGCGGACTATGTGTTTGTAAAAAACGTTAACTTACGAAGTAGTTATAGCATACGGTTCGCCAAACGTGTTACATGGTCTTACAACCGACAGTCTTGACTGAAACGGGGACTCCCGTTTGCTGAGCAAGCGTGATGTGCATTGGTCGGTAAGCTGAAATGGTGTAGCTATTAGGTTTACACTGATGCTGTTCTACGGTCCCGGCAGAACTAGTGACAGTCTTTTGTCAGAAGTTATTGGGCTGCGTAGAGAGGGACAATGTCAGGTGACGATGGATAACTTGTACCATACCGTTAGTTCTTGAATGTTGTATGGCGGTACGTATGTGCGTGCACTCAGGGGTATTCAGAAAAGTTGCGGAAGATGGTCCGAAATGAGAACAACGATTCACAGTCACCGCTATGAGATAGCCAACGTAAGCTATTCAACATTATAAAAGGGCGCGAGCTACTGTTTTGGAAGCGCAGTTAGGAGACAAAAATACTCACGCTTACGTAGTGAAACGGTCGTCCCACTTCACGTAGAAAAGAAAGTCAGAACAATGTCGCGACGATCTGACGAGGTTGACATGCACATCTTGAAAACGTATACCATTTGGAGGGAAAGCGAAAACGGGGTTTGTAGTATGTCTGTGAACTCTGGAACCCTGACGTTCCACGCAGCGACAGGCTCGGTTGCAGACGCTGTGGTTCACTTCGGGCCACATGAGACGTTTGTTGATATGCGTTGCTGAGTCACTCATGCACTGCAGTGTGACCACCCTTCGATAACCTTAGTTCCGAGCTGTTGCTCAACACGGCCAACACGAGACGCTCCGCATCCCCACTTGTATTCATAGATCACTTTTGGTTTAGTTAAGTGAGACGTCGGTTGGCTGGCGAGAAAAAGAGGGATTTGAAACGTTCTGTGTACGGCTGCTGGTCTTGCGGCAAAGGACATGCAGACAACAACTGACCTCAAGCCTTGTTAAACCAGTCGATGCACGTTGCCTCTTTTTCCGAAGGTCAGTTGTAGAGTGTGGTGACCGGTGATCGTGTGGCTTCCCTGAGGATCCCGACTACAACCATGTCCTCTGACCTGTCTGTTCTTTGCGCAGGATTCTGTGCACGTCTGCCGTACATTACCTGGTACGAACTCAATCTCATTTTCATCAAGTCGTGCAACCAGCTGGACACAGCGAATGCCTACACCTTCCATAATAATTCGTCCGTCATCTCATTCTCCAAGGTCATTTAACACGGACCTTTGCGATCGTTGCTTAGATAGCTCGATAGTTCTACTCAATTTTCATATAGCGCGTTTTGGAATGCCACTGAATGAACTGAGACCTGCCCGACATTGTTTTTCTTTCTTCTCCTGATTGCTGCAGTGATCTAAAATTAAGCTAGAGCCAACTACTTGTCATATTCCCAAACGTCGGTGGAAACGTACGGTTTGTTTCCGAACTCCACCATGTTTTTTTAGTTCACTGCCTGTTTGAACTAAATTTTGTTTGCTCTTCAGGAAAGGCGTTTAAAATTATTAAGGGACGAGGGTCTAGTGTATACCCATTTGTCTGCTACAAAACCCACTGTGTTTAAGAATTTTGGGTTGCGAAGACCTTTGCACGTCCCTGACGATTGATTTCATTATAAAATCTTCCAGATAACCGTTTTCCGACAAAATATGTTTCAGCCGCCAAGTTCATCATCTAAGACATCAAGGGTGCACGCCGTCTCACCCGGTCAGTAATTGTGATCACCAAACACTTTTTGTAAGTTATTAGAGCGAAGCTGTCACGTTGTAGACACTGATCGGCCTACGTGTTCAGTCAATGAATAACACGCTGAGTAGACCTATGCACTTTCCTGATTATTCTGTTATCCAGGAACTGCATCCGGTCATTATACTGCTTTCTACTGTGCAATGAATGTTAAAACGTGAGCAGTTAGTTCAGGCTAGTGATTCACTTGTTTGAATCTGTTCACTTGTAACTAATATTGAAGACCAAACTATCCAACATGTGTGTCTCTGACACTTTTAGTTCGACTGCACAGATTCTAGTTTAGACGAAACCGATTGGACTACCTATTGCGACGTCATTAACGTTACGATCTGCCTCATCTTGAAAACTGAAGCGTACGTTGAATGTACGCAGTAAAATTTGGCGTTCCGGTTCACTATCTGTAAGTGTAATCTTTGTCCTGTTAGAATCAGTCCAAAAACTAATACCCAGTCAGTACTCACTATCAAAAACCGATCAACAATGAGGAACAAAAACAGCTTTGACCTCCGTGTGTCGATATTGACCCTGGAAAATACAGTGTACAGGGAAACACGTCAAGCTAACGAGGCACGGAGCGATTTGTTTTCAGCCCTCGGGAAGGAAATTACAGTGTGGATAGCTTGACCAAAATAAGAGTAAGTTAAAACCCAAAATCATCAGAGATGTACGGATGAATACGACTATCAAAAATAGTATTCATTACATTCGTTAGAGTCCAACTTGCCTTAATACAGGAGGACAAAGATCTGACGATTTCCTTCAACGGAACACTTTTGAACAACTATTCCATGTCCAGTGAGCCCACATATTTGTTAGACATGTCGAGGGTTCTTAATACCTCACTCAGATGGAGCCTGTCTTTATTGCCGTACTTTGTCAAAGTGACTTGTGTCGGTTTCAGTATTTCTACAAACCACCTGGCCAGTTCCATCTCTGGAGAAGTGGACATGACCAATACCGGCGTCAAATCATTTCCAGTTCCTAATGAGTGGATTGAGAGTTACGTAAGGTTACGAGATAATTGTAATACTCTAGGTGACCTTCCGCAGAGGTGTTGTCAACTCGTTGACCACAACGTCCGAACTGTTTGATTCTGTTTGTACTAATTTTGGTGCGGATAACTCGCAAATGAGCAATTCCAGTTTTGTATACTTTGGGAAGCTCGTATGTGCGATTTGATTTTCACGCAGTTTGAAGTCCTCGAATGTGATGAAGCCTAAAACTCACCCTAGTGTATCCAACGAAATTCTTCTCTAGTTCGTCTTTCTGCGTAAACGGCAGTTACGGTTTACTCGCTGATCACAAGTCGTGAGAAATCACTATGGACTGGTTTCAAGCTTTGAATCTGTGTGGTACATCCATGGCTCGCAACAGTGTAAATGTGCTCGTCTGTGATGAACCACAACAAAAGTGCAACAAAATTTGTTGTATCATAAACCATTTCACGTCAGTCTTTCACGAATCGAGATCTGGAAAATCATGATAAAGCTAAGTGGATCGAACACTCATGTCAAGAAACAAGTTTTGGATGTTGGGAATCGCAATCGCAATTTTTAACGTCACAAAACTTAACTCTGACCACTTTGGTAGCAGCTGGTCGCCGCTTTTGATTAATCGGCGCAGAGTAAACACAATCCTGTCTGCGGTAGCTTGTCTGTGCACTATGATTGATTGAACCATCCCCAATCAGGAATCTGCCCCATTCCAGTCTCATTACAACCTCTTGTGAAATTTACTTTTTCCACTGATTCATTTACCAAAATTGAGGACTCATTTGTTGTCAGAGACCCTATCCTATCCTACCCGGCAAAAACAGCTGACCTGATGGCCTGTCTTCCATTGTTTTAAGGAATATGTCAACTATTAACTGATTTATTCAGACCGTGGCTCAAAAAACACAAAATTGCTGAATGTTGGAAGACGGAAAAACCACAACACATTTCAAGACAGAAAAGATCAAATTCAGTTCAATCTAGTACACAACTAGAGCGTTGAAAGTTTTATAGACACTCATTTTTACTTGAACAAAACTTAGGGTGTACACCACGATTCTAGAAAGTTCACCTATGGTTACTCATGCCCAACCATTAATGGTCTCACCAGTCTAGTTCATTCCACTATGACATCGCTCGATGTAAAAGAGAACCCTCCAAATATGTTTCTTAAACAACAGGGATGCTAGGTAGAGGGACGCTGCTTCAAATTCTCATATCATCTAAAGTTCAAGTTTTACGTGGTTACTTCACAAATGGAATTCAGTCTACTCAGTTCTAAGCTCAAGAATCAGCTCCATTCACCATTAGCCCTGAAGCGCTTTAGAGCGTAATCCTCCGATTTCAAGTTTTCATTTTATATTGCTTTCATATCAGGAGACAGTCACACGCTTGTAGTCAGACGTGCAGATTTGGTACTGGACATCAGCGTCCCACTGGATTTTCTTCTTCTGCACTGATGAACAACACACATCTTAGTTTCGTTCGTGAAGAAGCCTCATTACGAGAAGTCTTCTGGTACATGTTCCTTTATTCATGTAAATGATGAACTGTGATGGTTACAAAGATACGGAAATGAAGTAGTTAACTTAGCTCAATACCAGAGCTAGCTTCGACGCAATATTAATAACAACCGAACTAAGCAAAGTAGGAATTTAACTATCGAGCGCATCTGTACAGCTTATTATCAACAGTGTAACGCAACAACAGTAATGGGGAATAGGTTTAGTGACAATCACCACATGCTCCGCAGTTCCAATGAAAATCCGGGCAGTAGTGGTGGCGCTGCTTCTTTCGAACACGTTCAGGAGTCCTCTACGTCGGGTCGATTGCAAATACTCCTTCTGTAACTGACTTCAGGCCTGAAACAGACTCAGAAACGGCACTTCAAGTTTCAGAAAATTTAACGGACAATATAAAAGAGAGCTTCAAAATTTCTACACACTTAAGATCGATAACAGACTAATCGGGATTTATAACAAAAATGCACATGAATAAGTTGCCGACTGCACATCTGTGAGTGAAAGTTCACATTCACCAACAGTAGTTAAAGCATGTCTAGTAATACCCTTAGCAGTCATATCAACACGTTTCAAGATAACAGAGGGTTCCAGCCGCTTCACGCAAGCGACAGAAATAAAAGATCCAATTCTACCGGTGTTAACAAGGAAGGAATGTTGTATCTCACCGTTAACATTAAACGACTGTGTTATATAGTGCATAGAATCAAGAGAATTGGTAGAAATCAAAGCAAGAACAATGGGTTGAGAGTCAAAAATCAAGTTATCATCGTCACAACTGGAACGTCTAAAAGAAGACTTTGAACTATGACAAACGGATCGAATGCGCTCGATTTCATCACACCTATGGCACTTAGCGTTACGAAATCGACAAGTCAATCGAGAGCGCGTGCTACGACATAACTTGCAGTTATCCCACCGACAGGTAGCATTTGGATCAGGTGCAGGGTGATTATCATTAGTTGCATTCCCAGTATTTACCTTTTCAGACAGCCGCCTATGCTGAACTTCTGATCGTTTCACGCTGCTGTTGTATAATACCATCGGTTCATCTTCTACAGCAGCTTTGACATCCTGATACTGTTCGTATAATGTTCTAGCCGACTGGAAAGTGGAATTCGAAAGCAGTAAAGGCTTCTGTTGCACGTCACGCAAGTTTATTCCAGCTATCAAACGGTCACAAAGTTGAGTTTGCAAGTGGCCTTCAAAATTACGTCGAGCGGCTTGAGTATGAATTTCGAGAACAAACTGTCTGATATTCTGATTTTCTTTTCCCACGAGCATATGAATCTTGGTTCGTTCAGCTCCTTCAAAACTTGAAGGTTTGACATGCGAAAGCAGTAGTTTTTTCAAGGATTCGTGAGGGAGAGATATTGGTGAATCAGGAATTGACAAGTTTTTCACCAAGCTGTAAGCATCTTTACCAATTACGATGAGGAAGTGAGCGGCCTTCTTATCCGCTTTCAGTTCTTTGCTCGTGAGGTACCATGGTGTGAGGTGTTCTAAATAGTCATCGATTCCTCTAGATTAATCATGAATGTTCAGAAGTTCAAGTGGACAGGAGTCCATTGCAGGAATTCCCAGAGGTCCGCGACACCAATTATGATGATTATGAATACGTATTAGTAACAAGAAATGTCGTGACGCCAACTGTGATGGCTCCATAAATACAGAAATGAAGTAGTTAACTTAGCTCAATACCAGAGCTAGCTTCGACGCAATATTAATAAAAACCGAGCTAAGCAAAGCAGGTATTTTAACTCTGAACGCAATTGTACAGCTTATTTTCAACAATGTAACGGAACAACAGTAATGAGGAATAGGTTTAATGACAGTCACCACACGAACGTTTACCGTGTTCGCTGTCGGTTAAACATCCGGTCTGTAATTTGTCACCTCGTCACTTCATGATACTCATGTTTACATTTAAGACGGAAGGTTGTCTTTCCATGTCCCAACTTTCCCTTCCATTCCTTACCACTTGGCTGGTTGATTTATTAAGGCTTTTGTGCTCCAAACTGGGTATAGTTTTCACCTGTAGTCTTCCTGGTTTGTTGTCAAAAGTTTTCGTACCTGTTACCAGATCCCTAAAACACATTCCGATGGATTGACACTCTTTATAAACGACTGTGATTTTACTGTTTTTGGTTGTTTCACAACGTGTGGACATTCTTCGCCAAGTGTCTTATCTGATACAGCCCATCCCCATATTCGGATCCCTGTAACTGTATTTCAATATCTTCCACCGGATTCCGACCCAGTCATTAAAGTTGCATGCACCCGATCTCACTGTTCTGTCGCTATTAATTATTCAGACTAACTTTTACACGAACTCAACACTTTCATTATTGGAGTAACCATAAAACTAAATCAGTGGAGGATTTTTACAACTGATATCAACTGCGACTGCGCTTCATAGCTTACCTAGAGTTTCATGGCTATACTTACTGTTTTTTCACGCTAGCAAACTTGGTTAATTGCGCGCATACAAAAGATCAAAAATTTATTCTCGGGAGTGTCCAAACAGTATTACTACGTTGACTTGACAAAAGCTGTACTACTACATTTTTCCACCAGTCTTTTTGGACGTGCGTTCTCCATTGGTTTTCCACAACCGGTAGTCCAGTTAACAATGCATTCGTTTTGTTTTTTGATTCGATTTTCGTCGATCACAATTAATAATAATAATAATAATAAATTTCCAAACGCACCCCCAAAGTATTGGCGAACTTCCTCAATCGTTGAGGTCAATCTTCATTTCTCATTCAACAAGGAAGATCAGTCCATCCATGAATATAAATACTGTCGTCCTGATATAAAGCACATTTACCTCTGTAAGTCTGTGCAACTTGTGCATGTTCGGCAGATATTTCGTGTATCCAAAATATACCTGCGATCCTTCAGAAAAAGGTTTTTTTGAGACGTGACTTTGGTGTGCCACGCATAATTCTTCAATCAAGTGACTAGCTACTTGAGATCAGTGACCGTGAGAGACTTAGATGAAATGTGGGAGATTATGAGTGTGTCATGAAGGTATAAATATTTTGGAATAGTACACTTTAGCAAAAGTAAATGACGCAACGTTTACATAACTCATATCAGCCAGTTAGATCAGGCATCTTCACAACAACTGTGATTAGACACACGTCTTCTTCCGTTTGCACTCCCCCATCATCTTTGTTTTAGCTGAGATACAAAGAAGATAGCTTTTCAGGTGTAGATGAGGAAAAATGAAGCGTTTTCCAATTCGGCAGATTTAATGGCCGAGAGAACATCAGCAATATTGATGCTGAGTTGACAACTAACGATACCACTGATTGCCCTACTGTGGAATTCATGAATCACCATGGCCGTAGTAAGTCGACGTTACAGATTTTGAAAGCAAAAGATGCGACAGTAAATCCGTCGCCACACCCGAAACTAATAAGTTGAAAAATACGGCCCGAAGCCTATCCTTACCCACAGTCTCATTATCTTAATGAGAGAACGTCTTATTCATTCCGAGTACACTTCATATTTACAATAATCAAGCATAGCAGCCAATCGTGAGTGCTTTTCAGTCAAATGGCATGGAGCCATCAAAATAGCTTGGATAAATAATTTACACAACAACCTACGTTCAAAGTCAATCTACGTAATAAAGAAAGGGGTATCACCTTCAAATAACTGATGTAATCTTACGAAGATTTTTCCCTCACTGAAATGTTTCATCTGTGATTATTCAATCGAGTCG
Organism: Paragonimus heterotremus; assembly: GCA_013368495.1. Taxonomy (NCBI): domain Eukaryota; kingdom Metazoa; phylum Platyhelminthes; class Trematoda; order Plagiorchiida; family Troglotrematidae; genus Paragonimus; species Paragonimus heterotremus. The sequence continues at coordinate 134,063 of LUCH01000690.1, read as the reverse complement.
GAAAGCGAAGCCGACCTCTCGCGCATTCCTCTTGGACGTGGTCGAGTCGGTCATGTGGCTACCGGGGAAAAGATAAAATAGAATGACGAAAAACGTGAACATAAAGTGAAAATTCAAGAAAGCTTCACATAACTTTCGTCATCCAAGATGTTACACAATGTGGCCGGACCAATATACAGCAGAAATGGTCTGAACTCCGCGACAGTCTATTATTTACCTCAGTCCAACCACGGCCTTTTCGCGGAAAATCGCAAGTCTGTCACAAATATTTCAGTTCATTACGGTGAATAACTCGCGTGAACGATTGAGAACCCATGTAAACTTTCTATACAACTAGCCTGGTATGTCAAGTAGTAAACGGCATACGCAAGACATCCAAACATATGGGTTGCATGCAATCAGTATGAAAAGCGGGAAACATATCAACTTGAAGAGAACGAACACGAGAAAGTGTCCCTTGTCACGCACGTGGCCTATGGTTGGTCCGTACAGGAAATTTCATCAAGGAATAGCACAAAATGTGTAGAGAAAATAATTTCCTTTTATAAACACTTGCCGCGAAAAATATAAGGACCTATCAGGCAGTGTTGGGCACATACTCCACTGAGTTTGTCACAGATTACAGTTTTTAATGTCAGAAGCTACGTGTACATACCTCCACTGTTAATCATCGGAACGACAGCACTACTAGTTTGTTCAGAAAGTTAGGCAGGTAGGCGTTCACATCAGACCGTTTGCTTAGTCCGCCGTAGACTACAGGCAGATAAGATGTTAACAGGTTCGGCCTCTACAGCTGAGATAAGATAGGCTGAAGTGTACACTTTCCAAGACTCGACACAAACACCTTTTTTTATGTACAACTGAACCGCAATTTCAGTGAAACACCCGAATGAGCTTTCGTTCAGTGAACTGATGAAATCCACGTTTAATCCGAATTGAGTTTACTGGCCTGGAGAAGTATTGTAAACGCCAGACATCGTTGGTGATTTCATCCTCTGATAAATTCAGATTAACTGTTAACGAAGCGGATAAGAGTTGGTTAACGTGAATGTTAGCAGAACTTATTCCAAATTTAAGTTCAATCCAAGATGAACGAAATGTGGGCAAGTAGGTAGTCCATAGACCGTGGTCCACTAACAAATTTAAACGCCTTTCTTGGGAAGCTGTCAAAACAGAAACCCAAACAGGCGTCGAATTAAAAAGACACAATAGAGTTTGGTGACAGTCGGTATATTTTTAGTAATGTTTGAAAATATGATAAGCAGTCATCTGTAACGTAGTTTGTGACTAAGGACGATGATCACGGAAAGAAAGGAGGATAACTGGGTGAGATTCAGTCCACCCGGCGGCACCTAAACTCCCACAAAGCAAGGAGTGCGTATTCCAGGATGCCATGAATACAATTGCCAACCACTTAGACGGCATGGAAACCTATCGAAATTAGGTTATTGTTCATGCTCCTAATAGGCCTACCCATGATTATCACCTCATTTCTCTGCTGAAACGATTTTCTGATTTCAACGCGGCCATTACCACAATGAAGTGTAATTTTTCGGTTTTCCTTTCTCATGTCTTGTTTACGGTGTCACTAGCAGTGGCTTCTAGGCAGATTCACAACGCTTAGCCCCCACTAACTCCGTTTTGTCCTGGGTGCATTCCAATACTACTTACGTCTAGTTGTGAACTTTCCTCAACATGCTACTTCTTTGTTCGGTATGTTATCTGTCAACATTTTTTCATGGTCCAATAACCACCGGAAAACGTTTCGTGCTGTATCCTATTATCTGCAATATTCCGCTGGTTTAAAACCGTTTCCCGCCAAGGACCATTCAACTGTAATTACCGATGCTTCTCCTACTAGAATAGGTGGGGTTCCTGGAGAGGCAAAGGTGAAAATTCTCAGATACAACGTGAGGCCCTTGGAGTATATCTGGCTGTTCTAAAACTTCATAAATATCTTTATAGACTGTCGCTCACTATTGCAACAGATAATGAAACATTACAACTTGTGTATCATTTTGGCAAAACCCTGGTAGTTATCCGTTTTCATGATGCAAAGCTAGAGCATTTCTCTCATTTCGAGCAATTATACAATCATTCATCGTAGTGCAAAAACTATTCTCTATGTTGATTATTTATCCAGAGTTTCGTCACCGAACTCAACGTCTAATGACTGACTGTTTATTAGTCCCATCACTACCAGTGGAAAACGATGTATCTGTATGCAGTTCACGTAACTACCTTGGTCCTGCTACCTCTGCCTTAAGACGTGGCTAGACACAACTGAAGCGGCGTAGATTTCCCTCATTTTGCTGTCGTTGTTAAAATCTGTCTGGTACTCCAGATGGATTACTAGGTTTTGTTGATCGTGTTGCCATTCCACCGACTCTAAGATCTGATTTCCTTGCGGACTTGCACTCTGGCATTCATGAGTTGGTGGATGCAGTGACCTGTTACGGTTGAAACTTTCCAGTAAGTTAATGCTGACTACTGTGGTTTTGTTCTGGGGAACTACTATGCCTTAATGATTGGTGATGTTCACTCTGAATGACCAAAATTTTTTTCTCAATTTATCACCAACTGCAGACTTCGCACAACATGCCCTGAGAGGCGTGTTCTGTGGCGAGGCTGTACCTGCTGCTTTGGTCACCGGCAATGGTGCTTACTTGACTGCCAGGTCTTTGGAGGAATGAATTAAAGGACCTGGGTGTGTGTATTTTTTACTACTCCACGACATCCATAATGCAATAGACGCGTAAAATTTTGTACGCACACCGAAGTCTGCCATTGCTTCTTTAATACCGAACTTATTTGTGAAAATTGAACAAGGAATCAACAATTTCCTCAAGCAGTACAGAAATAAATCGTATTCCGTAAACAAAAAGAACCTCGCAATCTTTTTAAAATCTCGTTTTTTGCGTACAAAGTTTGACTGATGTTGCATTATTCAAAGGCAACTACCCATGTAACAAATTCGTACGGGACCCGTGCGGGCCCAAAGCGGGCGACGGCACGCAATGAGAAGTTGCGTGCGAAATTCTTTTAGCCATTCCAATACCGGTGATTTTATTCACAAAAATTATGGAATTCATTTCCAAAGTTTTGAAAGTTTCCCAGCCTCCTTAAATAATTAAAGATACCGCGAAATAAATGAAAATTATTTTTTATATTTTTGCAACATTTTCTATTCGGATCGTTCAAATATTCTGGAGACAAATTTGTCCACAAGAACAGTTGAAGCTCATTCAGTGGCAACACGATTTCTCCGATAGTATCCAAGGAAAATCGAAACAGAGAGGAAATAGCGAAAAGCAAGGTGCGAGATAAAGTAGCAAGGATGAGGTTGAAATGGCATATCGCCGTAAATGCTTCAGGTGCAGGAAAAGCGAAACATGACACCCTTGCAGTAATCTTTCTATGCATTTCAATAAAAGTATAAATATACGAGCTTTCATCGAGTGACCCGAATATGTGCTCCTGAAATTGTACAAAACTCCAACATGGACCATGATAATACAGTTTTTATGAGTGTTTGGATATCCATATCTCCGTGAATGTTTCAGGTGAGGTAGAAATAAAATAACAACATGACAGTACTTTTTCTATATTTCGCACCAGGATGTACGAAACAAGTTAATCTCCTCTCTACTGTGAAGAACAAACAAAAACGTCCAACTTCCCCTGCACCCATCTCACGGATCGCTACAGCACAGCCATGTCTGAAATTACGAGTGTCTAAACAAACATCACTGAATTTGGTGAAACTAATGAAGAATTTCCGAAGTATAATTAACTGATTATTACTTATTTCATAAGTATTTGGCTGAATTTTTGTTTTCAACATTTCATCCATTGACGGCCGAAACCCGAGGGATACCGGCATATTCCGACGGACAGTGTGTTGCATGGAGATTTACGTCATGCCAATCGAATAGATCTTTCCTCCCACGGAGGTAGCGTGGTTAATATTCTTGACTTGAAAGACACTTTCTGCCTTCAAAGACATGGTGACCAGGTTGAGTTCAATTATAGAGGCCAGTCTTGGTACTGGTATGTCCGTCGAGCTCGGCATTTAGATTACAAACGTTTCATCACCAAGTGAGGTGAAATTATCAATGCATGAGTATTTCGGCGTATAGGTTCTGAGCTTATAACTTGAGATTATGGTTTTGAGCGCTCAAAAACCATACGCTGAAACACTTATGCACTGACAACGACACCTCGTTTGGTGATGAAATGTTTGCAACCTAAATCCGAAACTTGGCAAAAATACCAATAACGAAACCACCTCGTGCTAAAAACAACAATACCACTGTTTACAACTACTCGATAAAAGGTTGGTCTGTTAACAGAAATGATGGAAACATCACACCCGAGTAATCATTCAGGTATTACCAATCTTCCATCGTCTTGTCTCCTAACTGTCTTTCCTGCATCTTGTAGTGAACCCAACCATTAGGGCTTCCATGGCTCACTACGATAAGCCAGCCTGTTTATATAGAGAAGACCAGTAAGCTCGCTACAGATATTAAGCTCATTTAGTACAAAGAACGACGGTCTTCGTCCACCTCTCATAGGTTAGCAGCCATACATATGAATGAAGCGTAGAAGGTTAAAGTGTATTGGAGAAAAAAGTGATAACTTGAAGAGAAATATTGAACTTAAGACAACACTGTTATTTCCGGAGTAGGACATTAGGAAGATATGTGCTAGGAGAGTCCTTCTGGTGCCGGTTACTCTACGCTGAACCTGGAAAAATGATCTCCCGGCACCGATCTAAATGACGTTGAAGGAAACATACCGTAGGCGAGCTTACCATATCATGGTCACTCCGTACCATGGATTTACCATGTTTGGGGATAAACATACCTTCATCAGTCCTGTTTGACAGTTGAACTTAATAACCTGCCTGGCACCTCTTCTCACAATCCTATCCTAACTTCACTGCAATAGGGGACCAGTGGGAATTGCGAGTTTCCGCTTGTCTTCTTGCGCATTTCTATAAGGTTTCCACTGAGTATGTTGCGCTTCTGAGCGAACAGTTCAAGTCACTTGAGTCCATCCTTGTTCGATGCATCTCAAAGCCTGTGGATCCACTGATATCAGAACTAACGTTGGGTGCTGTAACTACTAACCTGACTGCCTCCGGTGAGCGTCTACACGTCATTGAGCGGTGAAACAAATAACATTCATTTCAAGCTGTGAATACTTATATTGTTAAGATATGAAACAGCAACCACAACTTAATCGTCTAATAGTCTCTGATTCATTAGTAATTAAGGCCACATTTGGGACGTTAAAATCAACTGAACAACGTTAAATGTAAAATAAAACGTATTGTGGGTACCAGTTAAACAGTATAAGACAGTTTTAATGCGCGATATTCATCCACTTAGAATATATGGACATGCATACTGAATGTTGTTGCAGACATCTCATTTACAATTAACCACTCAAATTGTAAAGTGAAATTAACTGTTGGATCAGCTGAAGTTTTTCTGGTACGTTCGTCTTCTTTTGTCTGGTATGATGCGAAACAATGAATCCGTTGGGCTTTATTTGGTCTGTTTGTAGAAAGCCGATCCTTAATTTGCTCTTATTTGTCTTTGCTGTGTGCTGCAAACGATCATAACGAATTTTGTACCATAACCGCACTTTTCTCCTTCTTATAGTTATCACTGTCTATCTGTTAACAACTTCCTTCTTGGTGTTTTTGGCACGTTCTCACCTTCATCTGCACTCGATTGTTTTAATGTGATCATTTCCCGTTAACTAGTGGTTGCTTGTAAACACGTGCTTAGCTATCACATTTTGAACTCCTTTGATGGATACTTTGTGTAACCGGTGGACTCACGTTCAAGGTGAGAGAGTACCTTTGTTTTAATTTTGTCCAACGGTGCCGTATAAATTCCAATTCTTGCAATCGTCTTTTTTGACGTTTTTTATACTTGGGAGACAGTACCTGTCCGACTGTATGAGTAAGCTTTATTGGAGTTGTCGAATGTGCGTTACTGAGTGAATTACCCCCAAGACACTAGGGATGATTTAACAGTAACCGTGATATATATCAAGTACGACGTTTCTGATTACTTGTGGTGCACCGAGATCTTGCAGGCAGGACACCAGTAACCGGATTTGTAAAAGATACACCGTTATGTAGCCAGAAGCGTTTATTTCAGGCCGCAGCTTATGCGGATCTAAGCTACGAAAGCCATACAAATACGTTTTTATTAATGTCCTCATCATCATACCCTGACTTCACTTGCATTCGTGGTGACCAGCGATGATATGGAACTGTAGTGGTATAGCCAACTCTGAATATACTGGTAATCAAACGCTTAAAAACAGAATGTATGAAAATAACGACAAGAAATGGCCACCAATTTTTAAATGTGTGAGACAATTTATTCAATAAACGGAACAGCTTATTGAAAAAATACAATCCTCAAGTTTATGTAGGCTACTGTGTACAAAACGAGGGAATAGTTTGATAGCTAAAACTAAAGACGCCAAAGATGAATTTCTACACTTAAGTTAGAATGCAAAACTGAACGTTGAAGTGTGCTGTGTTGTCCCAAGACTACAAGAGAAGGTACGGCGGAGATGCGGACAGAAGATATTTATTCTTTGATTCGGTGATCGTAAATGTTGAGCAATGAACATGCAGAAGTATACTCCAATTGCTAACCAGCATGAACATCACAACATTGAAGTTCTTTTCCGTTTGGTTTACGTACACCAAACTAGGTTGTACATTTTCATAACTACAGTTATCTCTACAGCGCGGTTTATAACGAAGTGTACGGTTTTAATTATTTGTGCAGTCGGGTCGCAGAAACTAGATTTTGCACGGGCTGGTATTTGCCACTCTAAGATCTCCATGTTACCACCTATTTCAGCTTGACAGAACCGACAGGTGACACTGTCATTCCGTACTGACTGCACACTACTAGTTCCCTGACTCGTTGTCAATCATAGCAGCGTTAGTCATAGAATTTGTTCGTAATGGGGCGAATTTATAATAAAAGCGAAGATTACCCGTTTGACGGAGCAAGTCGACTGAGTTCTGTACACAATGGTTTGATACATACTTACTACTACCAGACAATGTGTATCAGCGCGAAGATGACGTCGTAATTCAATATATTAAGAAGTGTTTTGCAAAAGCATGATTACAATTACAGACACAACATATATCATGGTGTTATGCTTCAAAATGAATTAGTTGCTCACAACCATCACTTTGTTACATGGAATGCTATAGCACAAGTTTAAAATATACCACATTTTACGAAAGCTATAACTGGCTAAGATGAGAAATAATTTGCGCAAGCTGAGTGTACTTTGCAGTGAGCACGTACCATTCAACTTGCTGATCGTGAGGTATCTGGGACATATCTAAAATAAATAGAGTAAAACATTATAATCAGTAGCATGAGTTTGAAAGTTTGCAACGAAAATACGTGAGGGAATGGTATATTCCTCCCAACAACTTATAAGTAGTTGAATGAAAACAGGAAATGACTCAATAGGAATACTATTCTGTTCCCAACAGACAAATAATCTAAAAAGAAGTATCTTGACATAAAAGTATTTATATAAATTAAGGATTTGTTTTTTATTTGTAGCCTTCTTAGGAAAGTAACCTATTGATCCCAGTGGTAACCAGCTGGGGCGCAAGCAGCTGCTCCTTGCTTACTGGATTTCACATCACCTGGCGCTCGCAGGAAATCAAATAACAATCAGTAAACAAGTGTTAGGCTTACGGTCTAAACACCAGTCCGCTGAACCATAGATCCTCCTTGGTAGAGTTGTTGGAGTAAGTGGAGTTAATTCAGAAGTGAATGCAGCAAAGACGGAAAAGCTACTAGCCACTTCGCCAGTGGTCACTGAACTAACTGCTAGCAAAACCTTCTCCAAGTGTTGAGGGAATCTTGTTAAACGCATACTCAATTGCAAGTGGCCGATCTATTGCAGACGGAACAACTTGGGAAAATAAAACACACGACGTCACTCAACGACGTTGACCGAAACCCAGAATACGGATATTACGACGATTGAGCAAACAATGTAATATCTCACCCCTGGCACCCATAGAATTAATGTTACCGGACTGGCCTACAACAGCCGTCCACCATTTCACTGCTTTACAATAAACAGCCTGCTTACAAAGCCTTCCTCATCTCCTTTGGGGCAAATTACTTTACTCCCCTGGTTGGTGGTCAACTAAAAACAGCTGATCGATTTCATTTCATGAAGCCAGGAAGTGCAGCTCCCAGGACTACAAACAAAACACTGGTTGGTGTCTGAACTGGCCTGTTTCTGTTAAAGAGAAAACGGTAGGATGGATTATCAAATTTGAACTGAGCAAGGTGTTTCACCAGATTACATGAAATTGTTAGTGTGAGTAATCCTGTTTAGAAATGGCCTTCAGGGGTTATGGGTCAGGTGTTCACAATTGCATTGGCTCGGCTGCTGTCTGCAACGCTGCATGGGGATCAGCGATGTCTTTTCCTTCCGCCAATGCAGTGGAGACGATACAACTACGTAAAGTCGGGAAATCCTGAAGCCATCATGCATACAGGCTGAAGCTAGCTACTGTAAGTCCTATCCGACTGTGCAAAACCCGAAGAAAACTTAACGACGCTGACAGAAGAAGAGAACTATTGTGTACAGTTCCATTCGTGGAATTGTCTGTAATTATCCTTAACTATACATACATGCTCATCGATGATTTGTCCAGACCCTCCAGGGAGATCTACCAGTGCTGGTAAAATTAACAGCTGTTCTGGGTCAACTAAGATGGGAGTAAATTAACCTGCTTGCAAATCAAATCATCGACAATGAAATTGAAACGGACTGACACTTTCCTTTCAACCGAACAGATAGCAGTCAAGCCATGAGTTGGAGTTTACTTTGCGGAACTATCCAATTCCTCAATGCAATGCTCACCCATGTAATTCCAAATGTGTACGTTTTCCACAAGCAACCCAAGTCGAAATCTCGATTTACCATTCCGCCATTTACATTGTATGCAATTCCTAACTTTGCGGATTATGGACGGTATGGCGAAGTCGATGCACTTATATTGAAGGGAATGGAACAGGGGCCGGCTGAACAACTGGCGTTTGTTTAAGTCACATTTCACCTGCACCAAAAAGTAACCAACAGCAACAACAGGTTACTTCATATACTCCAGAACAGTAAGTATTCCTCCTGTACACACAACGGTGTACGGACGAAATCTGCGCACGTTCTTGTCAGGTTGAAGCAAAAACAGTATGTTAAATACCCCTGTGCATTTGTCTGTCAAATCGTGCCCCTGGCAACCGACTGCCTTTGTTGTACCACTCAAATCAAATACACACATCCTGTTCAGGTCCAAAGGAATGAAATTCGATATCATATAAACACTGTTGGATTTTGCTTGGCACTCTTCAACCAGACAGATTGCGGCCATAATCGTCAACGGTTAGTGGAATTTTCCTCTGGACTAATTTTTCACAGTGACCAAAGCCGGGGTATACCTGTGTACAATCATCACCACAAGTAGTTTGAAATGAGTCATTTGGGATTCCCCTCACATATCTAGAATCCAGGGTAAACCCGAAGGAATAAGACGGGTATGTGTGTAAATACAGGTTTTCGTAGTCCAATTGGTTATTGCTGATCAGCCAAGTGGTAGGATGGTATGAATATGAAGTCCTTATCTCCCGAAAACGCAGGCAAAAATCCTCTTATCCAGAACCATGTTGATGTTATGAGACAAAAGAAGTATCAAATCAGAACAATCTATTAATTCAACCCATGTAGGTTCCGGCAACAAACAAAGGCTTAAATTAGGACTTAGAAACCAAATATTCTTCATTATGTATTACATCAGATGGAACTGAGGAAAATGAATTGTGGCGAACCATCACGTTCCAAGTTTACGATGACGAGGGTGAGCTACCGACTAGACTACGAGTGTAGCTGACTAGTACGACGTTAAACAAGGAGATCTATCTATACTACTTTCGCCTAACGCACTCACCGCCGCTTTTCTGTAGAGAAGTGAGTACGCTGATAGCCCATAGATCCTGGACGACCAGTGCATTAGTGACCGCACTCATCGCAGATTCACATAGTCACATCACCACCATCTATGACGCCTTCTGTTCATTTGCTGACCACGCTGTTGGACGCATGGCAAACTAGTTCCCTCCCATGTAACTTCCAGTTGTCTGACCGGCTAGTACCGTTCCAAAAAGTCAGGTTCAACGCTACTTCCTCCTATAATCTAGAACAGTTATTACAATGCGATGGTCCTATTAGGACAATATCATGCTATTGCAGTCTGTGGCTACCAGGATTCCGTGTATCTGCATTTTACTGTTAGTAGAAACATTGTTTTGAACTTTACTAGTCAGTCATTCTTCGTACATATTTGTTAGGAGGCAAATTCATCAAAACAATCTAGTCAGGACATTGGTGACGGCTGATGAAATCATTCATCATTGCAAACCAGTCAGGCCCTCGATGACGGCTGACGAAATCAGTCAAAGCACTGAGGGGTACGTCGGATTAACTAGCAGGAGACGTGAAAGTGAGCGTGGGTGTCACGCCAGCCCGAGAAACTGACGCCTATGGAATTGGCCTTACTTGGTTACTTGGCAGCGGAGTGGCCTAAACAAGCAGACAGTGATTCAACACGTTAATGGCCATATTTAACCACTATTTCATGACATATATTTACAACCATTTTATTCATTTGGTCGAAGTGGTATTTGGCAATACAGTGTGTTTGTCCGCAATCGTGTTCTTTTTGTCTCTGCACAAGTAGACTGGGTGAAGCCGAATAGCAGGGACCCACGTCAAGCAGTCAAGCCGTATTAGAACGTTTGGCAAAGGAAAGGCGCGTTACATCAATATTCAAGTCAAAGGAGCTAATTTATCTTTAGCTTGGATTCTCTACCCTCCTTCTCTGCTGGACGAAGTACTTGAATGTTGTGAACTATGTCCGACCACTGTACACTCAAGGAAGCCCTAGACATTTTATATGAAAGAAAGTAGAATAACGCAGAGTTCGCTGGTAAAATGCTTATGCTTTACTATCATACAACGACGTTGGAAACTACACTGCACGATAGACAGGCATCTTGGTCTTCACTTCCAGGCTGCGGTTTTTTCAGGCAGATCAGTGAATGCACGGAAGGGTAGCTTGTCACCTCTGAGTTGAGCTCCCAGTAGGTTGTTTTCCGCGTACGAGAAGCCTACGCAGTCATCCGAAATATGTGATGATGCGCACTCCAGTTGTTTGCATCATACTTTTATCAAAAGAAGACCGAAAGAAAAAAAGTATCTTATCGGTTTTAATATCCAGACCAAACCTGTTAACCTCAGTCGCAAAAGCCGTGGCTACTGTCGACGCCTGTTCCTCACTTCACTTAAAAATTTCACTGGTACAGGCGAACAGTTGCAACTGATCGTATCCATTCCACGACACGCCTTACAAGCGCAAAACACAACGGTACTGCAAATCTAATCCGAGAAGTTTGCAATCATATTTTCAGGTAGCACTTCGGGTCTGCATGTCTCTGTTATCCATCGTCTTGAAGCCTCCTACGAGAACAAAGGGAAGGGTAGAACGATGCTCAAGCGGCGATATGTCCAAATAGAAACCAAAGCCTTGTGGATTCGGAAGATAACATAATGATGAACTTAATTTTGAGTCTGTGCTGTCAGCAGTCGCCTGACACTATTTGGAAAGGAGATTAATCGTTGGACGCAGATGATGACAAAACGCTGACGGAGAACTTTGAGAGCTTGTGTGCGTGGATCAAACGCATAGTGTCTGGGGAAGGTTTACTCGTGTTTGATGCACGAAAAGGATAGCGACTATTTCGTGGATACCTTCAAGTTCACAGCCCGTAAAGGGAGTTTACAGTGACTCATAAACTAGCAGATATTGCTTCAATTTGGCGTCGACGAAAACCGTTAGCATGATTCATACATTTATCATTTCTTATGTTAGTCAATCTCACGGGTATATTACTATCCTCCAAATCACAAAACAGCTATACCACTGTGACTGCCTCGTGAAATCTATCTTAACAAATGTCTTCTTTTAATTGGACAGGTAATTAAAAAAATCAACTAAAGAAACTCCTCATTCCATTTAACTCTTCGGGAGATGGAGTTCCCGTTAACAGACGAACTGGTTCACCATAAAGTCAGTAAGCATAAATATAATTGTTGCGCACAGAATGAAGTTATTAGATACCCGGTAAATATTCTGTTCTAAATTCAAAACAAACTTTTCTACAAAAAATAATGAACTTGTGAATCTTGTAATTTACAGCTAATTGAGAACATCGATTTCTATCAGTTAAACAACAGACCGATTTGACTTCAACTCTGACATTCACAAGTTTATTTTGGTTTTACTTAAAACAGAAGTTACTAGTAGAGCATAGTATTAGTGTATATCCTTTACGTAACTGGTTATAAAAGTAAAATCGATTTGACAGTGACTAGGACTCGGATAAAGAAGATCCGGTAACCCACAGGTCGATACTGAATGATTTGACGGGATATTTCTGTTGTATCTGAAGCATTCAGTGAAGTTCTCATGAAAATGATTGGCTAACACTAATACAGGATGAATATTACGGCACTAATAGGCAACACGGGATCTTGGTCACCAGTAGAGAACCATCGGTCAAATTACCGACACTTATAACAAAGACACGTTAAGGAAAACGCTGACTGAAATCTTGTCAGTCGGTCCAAAATTCTGTTATCCTGGTAGTAAATGTAGGCAATTTGAACTTGAAGTTCAGTTTGAAAACTTTAACAGTCAATTACAGGAGTTGTGTCCGTCTTCCGAATTGAATTCTGAATGGTTCAACTCCACTCTAGTTAATGCCTGCTACAAATAACTGGGCTGTAGAACCTCAACTTATGGATTACTCACAAAGTCCTATTTAGAGGAACTTACTGCATTGAAAAACGATAAGTTGATCATGATATCAAGACCAGATAAGGGAGTCGGAATTGTTGTGTTGAATAAAGGTGATTACATTTAAGAAATGATGGGTGTTTTGTCTGATGAAGCGAAATTGCAGAAAGGGAAATCCGGGAGAGATAAGACAGTAGCAGTTGGAAAGGGATTCTAGAAGATTAAACGACGGTTGAAATAGGCTGACACCATCAGTGCATATGTATTCGAGCGCATCCGTCCAAGAGGAACCCATATCCCACGGCTGTACGGGCTGTCAAAGATACACAAAGACGGAGTACCGCTTAGATCGATATTTGACATGTATAATTCGCCCTATCATGTTGTTGCTCAATGGCTTGTGGAGATCCTGGAGCCGGTCAAGAGAGAAGTTACGAAATACATCTTGAGAGACACATTTGAATTCGTGGATTCTACTTCTTAACTTAATGTATCAGACAAGAAAATGCTATCCTTAAATGGTTCGTCCCTATTTGCCAATGTCCCCCTGATCGCAGAAATACATTTCTTCTGTGATTATATCGAAGGTCACCAGATTAACGTCGGCTTACCTATGTCTGAGTTGAAGGAGTTGTTAATTTTATGTACTAGTAACATTCAGTTCCAATTCAATGGTGAGTTTTATCTCCAGATTGATGGTGTAGCTATGGGCTCACCGTTAGGCCCGGTACTGGCGGACATTTTTATGAGCATGCTCGAGAGTAACGAGCTGGACGAAATGATTAGAACAACCAGTTACTATCGGCGATATGTTTTTTGCGTAGTGGACAGGACGGAAAATTCACAAAAGTTTTTGACTGTCTTTAACAAGGCGCATAAGAACATCGTGTTCAAGTTGGAACAAGAAACTGAGGACCGCATGCCATTTCTAGATGTAGTATTAAAACGCAGATCAGACGGATCGTTACAACGAAGTGTATCTAGAAGGAAAACCTGAAGTGGGCAATATCTGCAATTCCACAGCTACGTACCGATTGGTTTGAAACGTAGTCCTGTACGCTGCTTGACAGATTGAGCAAAATGAATGTGTACGGAAGATATGATAAGATTGAAGTTAAGCATGCCACAGTGTAACCTTTCTCGTAACGCCTATCCTGAGAAATTTATTACCAGAAACATGCAAGAGAGACCTATACAAGTCCCAGTAGACACGGCTGATGAGAATAAGATCTATGTTAATTTACCGTTCAAAGGGGACGCGGCAGCCGAGCTGCTAGCAGGCCAACTAAATGACGCGATCGGTAGTACCTATTATGCTGCAAGTCCTATCGTAACGTTCAACTCAAAACGGACGGTGCCAATTAATCTGGAAGATAATATACCTAACAATGTTGCCTCATTTTTGATCTATTAATTTGCCTGTTCTTGTGGTTCAGTATATAGTGGTCGCACCACTAGGTGTTTATCAGAAAGAATTCGTAAACACTGTCCGGCGTGGCTTCGCTCCGGAGGGAAAAAGAACATTAACTCATCCATTCTGGCCTACCTAGTCGATTGTGACCGACAAACAGACACAGATAAGGCGCTTCGCATCGTCTACCGTGCCCCGGCCGCCGCGTCACGAAATATCAAGTGGCGCATCCTGTTCATAGCCGAGACGTGATTGTGTATCACCCGATCGCTTTAACCTCGTATTATTTTTGATCAACAATTTCCCTTACTGTTTCTTGATTTCACAAATACTTAAACCAGCCCAAGATGAGAATTTATTGAAAACAGTTCTGTTCGCTGAAAAAAAGTTGCTCTTAATACGAGGATTTTCAATCGTTTGAAACAATTGTTGATATTTACAATCGAACAACTTAAGCCCTCATGAACTCGCTTTTGTTTTCACATAATTACTGGACAAGATGAGCATACATTGCAGACCTGTATCGCTGCTCGCTGGACAGAAAACCACTTCTTCTATTGCCAGTCTATCATATGGACTCGGGACTCTAACGTTACACATATAAGAATATACTTGTTCTCCATCACACTGCAGAATACATTTTTCACTTGTCCATGTGAATTAGTTGTGAACATCTCTTTTAGCCCCAAACTGCAGATACTTTCTCTTGGGCTTCATTTTAAAAAGTCTTGAACAACTATCGACACTTAAGAAGTACAGACGTAATTCGAAAAATTATGTGAACATCTGGGGAGCTATCTCCCACACCTGACAACATAGTGCTAATTGAGAAACATATCTACCGCGATTTGCTGACTGTTCTTAGAAGGGCACTTAAATAAAGAACAGTGCAATTACATTGAACCTAATAGTAATGCGACCTCACAGTTACACGGTTTACCAAAGACTCACGAGATGCAAACACCGTTGAGACCAGTCCTTGAGATTTCTGGTTCGCCTTGTCACAAAGTGGTCAAGTGGTTAGCGAACGTTTTTGCAGCAAATACGCGCACTTATTTCTAAGTTTTGGTTGAAAAATGTTTAAAATGTGCGACATTCTGGATAACGGTGAGTTGAAAAGTTATTTGCTGTCTTGAAATAAATTCCTTTTCAGAAGTGTGCCTATTACTGGGATGGTCAACTTTGTCTGTGGCTTTGCATTGGGTCATAACATGAAGCGACACGCCCCAATCAATATTCTGAAATCATTGATGTTATTGTTTACTGAAAACATCAAATTTTAGTCTCAAAACATAGAATATAAACAAAAAGAGGGGATAATGATGAGTAGCCCTCTGAGACCAATTTTGGCTGTCGATGGCTGAACTCTGCCTCACGAATGCACTGCATGACATTCCCGTATATAGACGAGATTACTGTATTTGTATAAGATAAAAATACAGTAGAAAACCTGTTAGATTTGATGAAAGCTTCAAACTTAAACCTAGCGTTGTCATCTACGTCTGAAAAAGAAGATACACTCGCCCTCTTGGATATCAGCATGAAGCTCCGTGGTGATGGTACAGTTCGTCGGTCAGTATATAATAAGCCCACTTGATGTGCGTAATACTTAACTTTCAACGGTTTCCCATTAACCTCATGAAAACGCTCACTGGTTCGTTGTCTGGTCTACAGAGCGCGAACTGTATGTATGACTGAAATATATTTGAGATTTGTTCGTGATATCTTGACCTCAAACATATATTCACTGGGTTTTTGGCTTTCAAAGCAAACCAAAAGTAGTAAACCGACAAGAAACATGTGTCTTGATAAAACCTGTCTACTTGTGACTACCCTGTAAAAGCGATAATAATATGTCGTTTCTTAAGCAATGGCCGACTCAAGTCATCCAACTAATGTGCAATGCAACTACACTTGGCGTGCTCACTCACAACAAGAAGCCCACATTAAGACGCGGATAGCAAGGCTGTCTAATTCACATTGTATCTACCAGTTCACCTATAGCCCCAATGACGTTTACACTAGCAGAACTGATCGATCCCTCGACTTGAGATGAAGGAAAACGTCTCAAAATATATCGAGGATTTAAATTGTGACGTGACCTTACGCGACCTCACCAAAGATCGCAGGCTGGCTTCCTTGTCCACCAGACACCTGCTGAAGATTGGTCATATGGTCGATCCGACGAATGTTTTCCTTCCGCTGATGCATAATCAGGAATCCGCCATCAGGCGGATTGACCCTGAACCCTGGTTTTGGTCAATAACAGGCTAGTTTTCTGAGGGACTTGATTCATATGCTCAACTCGTTTAATTAGTTTTGATGTTCAACGCCGTTATTTGTAGCAGCTGACAACAACATAAAAAATAGCATTATTATCCTACAAAGCCCGCATTATGATCTCGTTACTCATTTTGTATCTTGTTGCCTGTAAATCATAGTAATATTAAAATGTTCATAAACTGAGTAAAAATTTCAACGCCAATTGAATAAAACGTGGCTTTAGCTTAAGAAAGTACAACGCCCACTACGTGTCACAGTTTATTGAAGCACCATCAGTAGGATCTGACAAATAGGCTTCTCAACGTCAATTAGTTGAACGCTGAGCTTTATTCACAATTTTATATTGCGTATTGCTTATCTAGGGATTGTTACTTGCAGAAACATCAGTATTGTAGCAGGTATTGGTAACGAGTATAAAGTTTGACATATCTGTTCTCTTTGCTGGTTCACGCTGGTCTTCAAGTTTGTGTACAAACTGCCTTACTTGTGCGTCAGTAGAGAATCAACAAAGGCTATTCAATCATTAATCATGTGCTGTCAGCCTCTCACATTTGTTTTTCAAACTTATGACGAGAAAAAGATTGTTTAATGGCGAGCTAACTATGAAGATGATAAACTGAGATCCGTCATTTGGCGTCCCTCTGAATCAAACACAATGATTCCAAAAGAAGTTCGAATGGCTAAAAGAGTGATAAATTGTCAAGAATTGTCTTAATCAGAACAATACTCAACAGGTAACCAAATGCAATTCATTCAAAACGTCTGTCCAGCTGGATGGCTATTTGAGTTGTACTTGTTTCTACTACTGGATTGTCTTTGAAACAAAGTTCAGAAGCAGTGTGTGTCACCGACCAAAGTGGCAATACTAGTCCACCCCTGGTGTTGATGAGATGAAGCTTTTGAGTATTAGTTCAGTGACTGCATTTGCTACTCGTTTAATTATCTTTTTCTCAATAAAAGCCAATTTTTTTCAATTGGACTCATGGTTGTCACATCGTTACTTCTCCTTGTATGATCGCCTCCATTCCCATCACGTAATTTCAGTCATTAAGATGTAGATACATTATGGATTGTTTGTTTAATTTTCTATTCGGTCACAGCATTTCGAAAGTTATATAACCTCTGATCACACATGCTAGTAAGATACCTTAACCTAATCGTATTCCCATCCTGAGTGAGGGTGTAACCTGCGGAGACGTGCTTACAGTTGATGATCTAGAATACTATAGCATTTCCATTAAAAAATCTAGCATTGTAATGACCACTTCTGTCTCACGGATGCTCACTATTCTCAGTTAATCAGATGGGACACAACTATTTGGGTTGAAAACGACACAGTCTGTACAGTTCGGATCGCGAAATTACATGCCACTTCAACAAACATGCAAGAAGGATGGTAGGGAAAATATTTAATGAAGATTACCTTCGTAATGTATACAGTTATGTACAAACTGAAACTTTTTGAACAGAAGTGGTCGAAGACCTGATGATATACTTCTTTTGCGAAAATCATCCGCCATATGGGTGACGTTTTTATGAAGTAGTTTACACTGAACGTTGTATTCAGGTGTAATGCTCAAACTCATACGCCTAATGACCCATAACTCCTATAGGCCGGCGAGAGATTAAAAGTTCACTAATAAATGTACCTCATTTTTTTGAAATCCACATCAACATATATCTTTAGCCATACTTTTTCAATGCACTTCCACATCTGGTTTTAACAAACTGATCTGCATGTTCGTTATGAATGCCGAGATACTAGAACATCGTTTCTAAATCTTTCTTTCATCGTTCAAACAGAATAATGCGGGTTTTGGGGTTTTTCTTTTACTTTCTACTCGCCTACTCGATTAACTGTTATCACCCCCTTCAAAATGCATATTCGACTATAGCCATATTCGAAGATGTAACTCATTTGTACCTCATTCAAACAAGACACAAATTGACAGAGTAAACTTTTAAACCCTATGCATGATATGGAGAGAACGAAATAGTCAGACAACGATAAAAATCATGAGAAGCAACTATAAGCAACTGAGAGATTTGGGCAAATGTTAACGGCAGAACTTGCTAATTAGTCAGAATCACCATGAATAAAAATATAGTTGTAAATGCTTATAAAAGTTGTTCAGTTATCTGGATTATCTCAAAAGCGAATACATGGCAGCTGTTCTGTTTAATACAGTCAACGACTCCAAAAATAATGGTTCGCGGTAAAGTTAGGAACGGTTTTCAGTTTGACATTTTGTGCGATAATTTTCAATACCCATTAGCTATCAGTTACATGACTGACAAAATTTGCTCGTCATCCGCACTACTTATAAGCTAATGTAGTTGATTCATTAAACCTAATAGCTTGGCAGGGTTTACTGTGAAATCAGTGTTGCATTGGTCAACACGGTCTTCTTATAAGCGCACAAACCTGGGTTCAATTCATGATAACAACAAAGATATGCGCTGCTCAAATTTTTCATCAGAGGGACAACTCACATCAAGTACCTTATTTGGAAAAGTGTTGGTCCAGGTGTCAGTGTGAATGAGAAAGTCTCGTTTAAATTGTCATATTAATCAGTCCACTTCGTTTATCTCAAATAACAAGTAGTCAGGTTTGAAGCAAGAAGTTTTATTCAAGTTAACTTCTTTCCGACAGTGGTTAGAATGAAAGCTTCGAGTATTCCGTGAAGTTTGTTTGATAACCCCATGGTTAAAAAAGTGAAAGCCGTTCATATTTTAATTAGTTTACTGCAAAAGTAGTTGGGTATCGTTCAGTATTCTGGCATTGTCAACCCGTTAATACCACCCCCTTGGTCATTAAATCTTCTGTAATTGAGGTGAAATTTCAATCTAACCAGTGTCTGACGAACATATTACACCTGATTATCCTGTGACGAATAGTAAAACATATTTGTCGAAACCCTTCTGTTGTTGGTGGAATGAGAAGAACGCAAACTTTGCTCCGCTCATTTATTTCTAAATCTGTTGGTGGTTTATTCAGCAAATTGGTGCGATTAATTTTTATTAGATTTCTGTTTAGAAAGAAAACAGCCGATTATCTTCCAAAACTGTATTGCAATAAATTACCACTGTACCTTATCTGACTGATTTCACATCAAATTTAGCGTTATGAGAGTGACAGAAGGATGTTCCTGATAATGTTCAAATAATTAATGTAGTAGGCATAAGAATAAATATATTACAAAACCATTCTTTCGGTTTTCAAAAACCAGACTGCCGAATACGTAATCCGACTAGAGATTTGGATGAAACAGTTCTGGATATTTTTAAGGACTTATAGAAGCATGGTGTGCGCTAAAACCAATGAAAATTAGTCAGTCGAGAAACAACATCATATAAATATGGGAATTGGTTTGTTAGCTTTCGGCAAAAGGGAAAATGCCAGACATTTTTAACGAATTACATATAAGGGACTTACTGTTTGGAATAGCTGGATTTCAATTCATGTGATCTGTGCATTTTCAGTAAAAATCATCTGTAATATTGACATCTCAACTTTCTCTCGAATTGATATCTTCAAACTCGAAACCACTGTACCTGAGTTTGTTTGATCACCCTTATATATTTTACTTGTGGCCTACACTCGATCACTCGGCTTGCTTTGATGCTGGGTTATACTCATAAGGCCATGAATGAAAAGTTTTCTGAAGTAAGTGACACGTATCGGAAAATAACGCATTGTGAGTTGACTGGATTGCACCATTGTAGGACCAGTTGAAAAATGATATGTGGTTCATCATTCCTGGAGCTTAAGCAAAGAAGAATATTGCTGCAGTTGAAATGAAAAATTTGTAGTAGAGTTTGAAACAAAATTATGCTTACCGAAAGGTGTGAACATTAACCCGCTTACTTGTGATTAATAATGATCAGCACGGTGATTAAATATCAGAGACAGTAGCTTGTACCGTGCGTCCCAAAAACACATCATAAGCTTCGTAAATGCAAGTTGCGTATAGTAGCACGGCCCAATGACCAGTCAAATAGTGATAAAACTCCTTAAATCTTCGGCAAATCAGGTGGTTTTCAGGTTCGAACTCAGTTAGAACAAAAATCGGTTATCAGAATGCATGTTGCAGAGATACTTATGATATATATGTGTAGGTCAGAAGAGACCAAAATGATGGTTGCAAAGTTCGTGAGAAGTAGGGTTTATAACATTTTACCGAGCGTTTTAACGCATGTAGTCGTTTTGTTTGACTTTTTCAGCCTGTCGACAGCTTACCAACACTGTTTGTTTACTGTAGACTCGAACCAAAGACAAGTGCTTTGTGTCCAAGTTGTCCCAATTTTACACGGAATAAAGCCATATTATGTGCTAAATAGTATTCAAATTTCCATTCATTAAGTCGAAGAGGGTAAGCTTTAGAAGTATATCAGAATGGATTTTTTCCAGGTCTCACAGTAACTCGTTCTGCCTGCTAACAAACAGCATAACATGTGACTGAACTTATAGCAAACACTGTCAAAGTTACATATTCAGAGCCTTGTTTGGTTCAACTTGGTTAAGAACACCTCAAAGTTAAAACGTAACTGTCTTGCTAAGTAAGTGAACTAGGTTCGTAAGTGACCGAATAAGTGGATTTAACACAAAGGCTACTATAAGTTTACTAAATTTTCACTGAATCAACTGGGTGATGGATTGGGTGATAAATTTACGAATGAAGCTACTTTTTTGCGTGTTCTGCAGTTTATCGAGAGTTCAGAATCATCATTTCGATCTATTACGTTCACCGATGAAATGAAGGCACAAGATTTGATTTCATATTGTTGACGGATGTTAGCATTTTTCTGAGCCCGGTTGAATAGCGTTGACATGTTTTAGATAGATTATGTCATTTTATCTTGTTTAAATACTGTGTGGATTAAACGTATCAACAAGTACTAATAGTAACAGTGCC
Organism: Paragonimus heterotremus; assembly: GCA_013368495.1. Lineage (NCBI taxonomy): Eukaryota > Metazoa > Platyhelminthes > Trematoda > Plagiorchiida > Troglotrematidae > Paragonimus > Paragonimus heterotremus. The sequence continues at coordinate 112,513 of LUCH01000690.1, read as the reverse complement.
GCCACCATCAGTCTAACAAATGCATGATCTGTGAAATCCCTGGATTAAATGATAGAAAATTGGTGTTCAGTTTACGCAGTGAACTTCTGCATTTCACGGAATCTGTAAACCAGCATACAACACAAAAACTGTGTTAAATATAATAGGCTTAAAAAAACGGGGTCGTATTATTGAGCTCAGTTTTACAGTTAAAACAAATAGACAACAGGAAACCAACACAACAAAGTTCTGGTCTTTTAGCCATCTTTTATATATTGACAGACGAGGCAGTCTATTTTAGTCAATCTCTTGAAAGTACATGAAGCCTGTTTCAACGATCTCTGCGAACAAATTATTGAACGATGGAACCTACTTAACATAACCTAATTTAGAACGAGCAACTTTTTCTGTTACGTAGCAAAGGGACAAACAATCCGGCCGGTGGGACGATGTAGATTGAGCGATCAATGAAGTCAGATGTTCTGATTATTTCTGCATCTTTCTGCTTGAATGCATCAGTGATTTGGTCATCCACTTAGTGTTCGTTTGTCCAGGCGTTGAAACACATCGCTCTTCCCTCTATTTTCCTCGGTATCACTCTGAATGCATGTAGACTGACGGACAATATAAGAGAAAAACTGTTCTGTTGCGTCACGCTTAGAACCAATAAGACCCAGTGCCTGAGATCAGGTTGACATACATATTCGATCAGATTAAATGAGTACACTTCAGCATATTTTGTATTTCATTATTTAAATAAGTGGTGAAAAGATCGACAACATTCGTTACTTCGGAAAACTGTTTTCATGAGCACCAAATTTATCGAGTTTAACTGTTCCAGTCAAACTGCAAGCATCGACAGACTTTCTGGTTAAGGTGAGCAGCAATAGTTTTACTTGACTGATGAGATAAACAGAAGTAATTGCATCCTACAGTCTCAATCGTTTGCACGTTGAAGGGTCTTCTGTGTCTTGCATTAGATATTTCAAGCGAGAATAATAACCTCTTTCACTAAGGCTTCTTATTCATAACGTCTCTCATCACTGCTATTAAACACACGCATTTATTACGTAGATGGAACTCAACCAGTCTGTACAACTCTCCTGTATTGGCTCAAATTAACTCTCACGTTGTTCTTGGGAAACGACGTAATATCTATCAACTTACCACATACCTTCTACTCCACCTAGACAGTATCTGAATTGATCGGGTTTTCCGTGGACTAATCAAGATGTGCGAAGTCCTGCGGTTCGTAAATTTAAGCGGATCATTACCGTGATATATCCGAATCGACGGCATGTAAGGCACAATAAAACTATGCGGAACGATGCGGACTTGTAGGATCTGCAACTGACATTTTGAGAACAACAATTCAAATCCATAGTTTATTATTGGACCTTGACGGTACACCTTAAATTTGCAAAGCTTCAGTAACTAAAGCAAAGCATCTGTCGCAAACAGGCAAAACAGCTGTTAGTTTCGGATAGAAAAAGTTGTCCGTTTTGAAAGATTGTTTAATTTTAATTGTTTCTTGTCAGTGCCGGCTCTTCAAGAACACCATCAGAACTCCATCGGTCTTTGAGAAATCAAGGTTTCGTTGACTTTTTTGACCAGCATATGCAATAACAAAATATTAGTATGCTGAATTTATAACATTTTGATTTTTGCAATTAATGTGAATGTCACTAGCGACAGCATAAAACAGCAAAAGGTCTCAAAGCTGATTTGTAAACCGTTGTGTTTACTGGACTGGTAGGTATGGCTTTCAGAGAAATTCCTATGGCGTACTGCGTGGTAGACTCAAGCGACTGTGGTAATGTTAACAAAAAAGACCTTGAACCTTGATTTGTGTAACTTATAGTTTTGTAAAAATGGTTCATAACCTATGCAGCTGTAAATATTTTTAACCTGCTTTCTGGTGATTGGATTAGCATCCAGAATTACGATGGGTTGTCTGGCTGCTTAGAAATATATGAGCGATGTTTGAAGTAAAATTTATAGTCAATCAAGGGAATTCCGTGAATGAGAGGGAAATTTTTTCGATTAAAAAAGCCTTTGGCAAGCAATTATTTTCAAATGAGAAATAAGGGCCTTCTATGTGGATTAAAAACTGGAGTGCCATTTTTCAACAAATCCAGCAACTTATGAAGCCAAGGTTACCAGCACGATACTTTCACTATCTGTACAAGTAACGCAGTGTTTATTTTACAACTGCACCTAATTTTCATCATTAAAGCAAATTCTTATTTGCTGGTCGAACCTAACTGTTGTGTAATGTAAAGCGTCACTAATGAACAGTATGACATGAGTCCAGCAAGTAGAAATTAACGGGTGACTTTTAACTCCAAATGACTGGGAGCTGGGTAGGAGGATCAAAACACATACATACAGTGCGTGGGAGGTGTTAATATTGTTTAGCAGTGAGCTGTTGCCAAAGGATGTGGGTGCATTTTAGCCGTAGAAAACACTGTCTATACTTGTATGTGTTTTCATAGTTGTTGTCATGGATGTCCCGTACTAAGCATCTTCCAAGGCCAAGCGTTATTTGCGATGGTAGCGCAACTAACGATTCACACAAGCATCAATCACAGATAAAATTGAAGAGATACTGTAATGTAAATTGACTGATGAATATGTAATATCGTATTAATGACGAACAGTGTATACTTACCTGGGAGACAACCAACTGCAAAATTCTCAGTCTGACGGAATGTTAACCAACGGCATAAACAGTATGTCCATATGCTGCACATGTTCTATCAGCTGAGATACGAAGCTATGCCAGAAGCCCAGAAGTTTCAAATCAGGACTCAGTAAGTCACGCAACCCAATGTGTCATATGAAGCCCACTGGATGGACTAGCAGATGGATTGCCTGAACAGGTTTTCTCAGTCAGTTCCCACTAAATCCACTCAGGCCAATAGTGAACATTAAGTCTGTACCATTGTTAAGTGATACAGTAGACTTGATAAGCCAGAAGAAACAACATTGTGGAAATCACTTGGTTTCCACCTTTCATGGATTAATCGATTTTGAACACTTGCAATCTGGTTAGGAGGTGCGTCTGCCACATATGTGGAATTCCAGTATCCTCAAGATTTACTTTCGACTGTTGAGAAGTAACCAGATTATTACTGGAAGTTGATAAATAATACTTAAATGTTCCCAGGAAATACACGCCTCTTGTGTTAACAGTTATTTTAAATCAGTCAAACATACGTAAAATTTTGAAACTGCAGTAATTCTTGGAATGAAATACAATTCGATTGTCATGTTTTTCTTAGAACACTTGAGGTCATACGTACAACACTGGCCACGCCAGATTGAATGAACGCGGTAAACGACGATGGGTCGTTCATTGTTTTTTATCTGCTTTGTCTATAGTCTTTAAACTCAAGGGTTGGTGGAAACTTTGGCTAAATGTGAATATCACAAATTTGAGAAATTATTGAAAGGCAACTCAACTTGTGATGCAGAATAAGCTAACAGGTCACACTCGGATAAATATCTTGGTTTTGGATTTGTTCCGCAAACGAACTCAGTATTTTACAAACCAGCAGCACGAGCTCTATCACACATTGAAATAACTTCACAAACATTCGTTAAACTCTCCATATTACTGTTTAGTGGAATTTGGTTACGTGACCTGTTCTCCGTCCTGCCTCATTTCGATTTTACTCGAACTAATCACAGCAGATTTTGGACTGCTGCTTAAACCGCAACCTGCGTATGAAAAGTATTACCCGAAATCCACTATGCGAGCGGCCAACAATTGTTTGTCTACCGCCACTAGCCGGTCATTATATGAAACATATATTCAGAGCGTTTATTCAGGCATATTTTCAAAGCATAATCTAACTACGCCCGAATGTTCAATGTGCTGAGAAGAGCTATAGACTGAGCACCCATCATTGTCGGTTATTTATCTGAAAGAATTACCTACGTCTGATCAGAGCTTGGAAACAAAACAGTAGCCAGTCAGTAATTAAGTTGGCTATTGTGAAGTACCGTCAGGGGAACGCCAACAGTCCCACGGAACTAATGCTTGCTGTTTCATTGCCTCCTAAACAGTTCTGCCTTATCAACACGGCCTCAGTAACAACCAAAAACCTCACATGCCGAGCACCGTAAAGAAGTCAGCAATTTGCCTTATCTCCAAAACATGTGCTGCTATCTATGCCACTGACTGCATGGTTGATCGATGAAGTGGAAAGTTTAGCACATCGCTGCTTTGGTAACTACCCAGGGAGGAGCTCAGAGACCCGTCGTTGTAGACTATTTTCAGTTTCAATCATCAAAACGTCACCATAGATGAATGAGAGGAAAGAAGGTCCAGTATGTTGATATTGGTTTCCTAGAAAACAGTCCATCTTCAAGATGGTGACAAGCATTAGTTAGCGACCGATCAGGTAAGTTTCGAATCTGTTCAACAAGTTCAGCCTGCATCATTTGTCCCTTAGTTGATAGTAGTCGAGTTAATCCAATTTGTAGCCAGCTATCGCCCGTCCATCTGTCTATATTTGGTTTGTCAAGCAAGTGACTAATCGACCAGCGGCATAGTTAGAGCCCTTCTTTTACTGTCATGATAATGTCTTGGACAACTATTGGACTGATAAACTTAGTGGAGTAAATCATTTCTTCCTTCGGCCACTGTTGATATGACATGCTTTACCACCGATGTATTTGCAGCCTATGAACCTGTAATAGTTCATTCGTGTTGCTTTACTCAATTTTATTCATGGAAGTGGAAGAGAGAAGAAAAGTAAATTTAGGATGTTGCTTACCCAGTAAAAAATAGAAACATAAGGTGTTTCATTGTTCAGGAAAACATACAGCCGTATATAATGTCATGTTGAGAAAAAAAATAGAGAATCGTTTAACGTTCTTTGTTGTTTTACTACCTGAAAATATTCGAAATTTGAGGTCATTTTTGTGTGTACTTTTATCCACAACAACCCTCGAGTGCACACACAACATTTTCACATATATAATAGGTCGAGTCCCCCTGTCAACTAAGTTTATCTGATGAGCATGTGCAGTTTACCGTTTACTCGGTCAAACCAACTAAATTTAACTGATTTGTATGCCATCTGTCAGATTTCAAATTTATGAACCTCAATCACATGCAGTACCAGAGAAATAGCTCAACCCAGGTGCAACTCTTGTTAGTCGCATCTTAATCGTAAATTACAGCACCGGTTTCCTCTCCGGTGGCGAATAAATAACGACCCCGGCAAGACAGCATGAAAAACTTCACATTATCCCGAAACCAATACATCGAAGTGTCATACTAAAACTGACACAAATGAAGAAGTGAATACATACAGTAAATATGAGACTGTTGTAGATAATGAGGAAGCTATGTTGGAAAGTATGTAAAAATGAGGAAATAAATAGGGATGCCTAAGAAAACCAGCCTGGCTCTGAAAACAACGATACTGAGTACACCAAAAGTTGCGATTAATTTTGAGCTTCACCTTAATATTCAATTTATCCGAATTTAAAAATAAATTGTGTAGTACTTTAAATACAATAAAACCGGTGTTGTACCCCCCAATGATTGAATAGGATAGTTTAAAATTTAGGAGTGAATCTGTCAGTCAGCTATCCACGGCAAATGGATGTTTTATTTATTGAAAGTATTTGTTATGGGCCCTTCGACTCTGTTTGTATCTTTCAAAACTGCTCAAAATCACAATGGGAATTGTTAAAGTGGTTTTGAGCTCTACTCCTCTGTGCACATGAAGTGACAATGTGTTGCAAAATTAGTTTTTCGCCAAGGCTATTGCCCTCTTTTCTAGTTAAGTCAGTGTTTTGTTGAGGCAGCTGCGGAAATTTAGCATTTTGAATTAGACTGTGAAATCCCCCGAAATAAACTTAACATATTGATATTGTAGCGGCCAAATTGATTTTTACGTAATCCAGTCATGGTACCAATTGAAAAGTATCTCAATAAACTTCATGCATCCATTTGTGTAATCGATTTTTCCTTCTGGCCTGTGGAACTGATTAGAGTGCAAAGATGTTGTCTTTTGTCTCCAAAAATGAAAGGTCTCAGAAATGGATCATTAAACACGTGTGCGTTGTTTATACAGTATTAAGTACAGTCGCTTTGATTTCCCCTAAAAAGCCACCCAGATAAATTCAGCAGTTTATTAACTTCCCAGGTTCTGAACAAACAAGTAAACTTACTATTTTGAAGAAAAGCAAAAATAGGTTCATAGTACTATCTTGAAATTTTGCTTTCGTGAAAAACAGAACCATAGAACACTCCAACATTCGCGAGTATATTGATATGCGGAAAAACGTGCCTGGACCGAATTATAAATATATCTTTTCAAATGACTACTAACACAACATGCTGACACACTATACAGTCGGAAAGCGTTATTTACGTATGAGCGTATTATGGTATTGGGAATTAGAGATTTCAAATAGCAATAAAAATCACACGCGTACTGAAACCTCTTGTGCAAGCAAAAAGGAGAAAATTCGTACTGATTGTAGCTAGTAGTTTCATTAAAAAGCAGACCAAGTTTATATATGTAAAACAGCAACAGAAAAATCGCAGTATTCATTCGAAGTAAATTATGCTAACGGCTGCTTTCGATAATTCTCACTAGACTTTTACGACAGCATACGGCACATTCGTTTTATATATGAAAAATTAGAACAAGTTAAATGAGTCACTAAAATCATAGACATGTGGCGGATCACAATCTACTGGAGGGGAATTGGATTGTTGATGAATGTGTAAAACCGTCACAGATGCCTGTCGTCAGAAACTTATTCGTCGGTGTCAAGTGGTTCACGCTAGCTTTCAGTTTCAGATGGCTGTGGAATAGTTTCCCAATGGCCGAGTTCGTAATGCAGTTGATAGTGCCTGTCCGGAAGCACGGGTCATCATATATTCCAGTACCTGCCCAAGTACTGGTACCACACCCCAAAGATGGCTCATCTAATTTTTTAAGTCCTTTTGTGTTTATTCTGTCACCTGTTGTTGTCACACCGATTATGATGAGAGGACTAAAAGTCGGTTATCGGAAGGGATTTATAAACATCTTTCGAAACGGTTCTAGAAATTCCATCTTCAGTGTAATCGTATTTCACTGAAACTGGTCATCAAATTGAGACGGATGAAACCTTCTGAGGCATCTACAAGGTTTGTCAGACCCACCCCAGAGGTGTCAGATTGGGACTCTTAATAGCGGTCAAGGCGATTGCCATCAGACTCTACAACCCTTGTTTGTGTGTCCAAGAACAGTCCACGCAAACCTTACATCTCCCTTGGCCAACTATTCCATAGTCACCTGAAACCGAAGTAGGCCTAAACCACTTGACACCAATGAATACGTTTCTGACAGCAGGCACGAGTGACAGTTTCACATATTCATAAGAATTGTCACCCCCTGCAGTAGATTGTGACGCGCCACATGTCTATTGTTTTAATAACCTATTCAACTTGCCCTAAGTTTTCATATACAGAACGCATGTACACTTTGTAATTGTAAAATCCCGATGAGAGTAAACGAAAACATCCGTTAGCATAACTCACCTCGTATGAATTCTTGGGGAATGTTGAAACCATTTAAGTAGTCGAAATCACAGTGTCTTTGGTTGATCATATTGACACATGCAGCGTAAACCTGTATCTGACGGCTGCAGTACGGAACAAAAAACTTTTGGTACAACAGTAAGTGTTCCATTGAGACCTTACGTCTAACCCTGATGTGTTATCTGATCGCGCCGTTCGGATTAGTCCGGTGATTAGAGTAAATTTTTACTACAAGCCAGTCAGACAACTGCATTAAAAAGCTGACTATGTGGGACGTGTCGACCACCTTTTGATAAACTAGTCAGTTGTGTACACGAAGTTCCATATCAAGGCGTGGAGAGAACGTCACAAATGTTACTCCTTGGAAACTCGCACAATATTCGTGTTTGCACCGTTCCATTCAAATTTGTAGACTGTTGTGATATTACCGTGAATATGCCCGGTTTAGTCATCAGAAGAAGAGCGTAGCAAACAAGCTCGCCTTAATACGTCTGTAGATTAAAACTGAATACAAAAGAGTAGGGGTACAGTAGATCAAAATGGGTATTAGCTGCAAGTGAATTGTAAGCTTAATGTCTATCCGGAAACCAAATAATGTTCCACAATTTTTCCTGTGCCTAGCTTATGTGGACGTGCCATTTCAAATATTGATGTTGCTGCTAATGAAGGAGGTATTGACGTATTTACTAATAACTCCTCTGATTAAGCAAACTAATTTATGAATAACGTTAATTTGCTACTGAAATTGTCAACATTGGAGTGCCTGTTGTAGTCGAGGGACGTGCGGCTCGTAGTAACATTACATTCCCTGGTTTTGAGTTCGTTTTAGGTACGATACTAAAACAGTGAGCGAAACAGCAATGAAAGTAGTCCTTGAGGGTATGTAATTGCTTTCTGTGAAACGATTAAATTCTCACTGTCCAGAAAGTATAAACCACATAAACTCTTCTTAGAAGTCCGTATCAAAATCAACCGTTTAATTACAGAATGAATCAATCGTTATTTGTCTGCAAGCTAACAGGCGACTGGGTAAGGATTAGTTAGAACATCAACTGATTGAGGTTTTATAGTTTCCAAAAACTTGACGTAATATTTCAAACGGCTTTTGATGCATTGCCAAACTACTTTATGACCAGAATCAGTGAACAAAAGCGAGTTTGGAAAGCGAACAGGTACATGTGGTCCATGTGGACTTAAAAATGTATATGACCAAACAGACCATTCAGCCAAGTACATGAAGCCCTGTGCATATGAGATACATGTTGCCTCTTCTGTCACACTGAACAACTGAGGGAATAGTATTTTCGTGTAAGGGTCATTTCTGTGCATCTTCAATCTGATGACTTGAAAATGGTTGTTCCCCAAAGTTCAATACTGAAACCATTGGCCTTCATTTTAGTTACGCTGGATAGACTACAACTCTTAAGCTCGTCACCATCGTTATTTTCTCTTTACGCAAAATATGTCGCGAAGTGAGCGATACAGATGCGACTGGGTAGCCTCTGATATACATAGACATTTTGTACCGCTTGTCCAGTCAATCGACAGCATATTAATAAATCAACTATATTGTATCGAATGATTTTTAAGCATGCTTCATCGAGTACACTGAAGTTGACAAACGCAAATAACCGTCCTGAAAGAGACCCGGAAAGTTAAGCTTAACATATGGTGATAACTTGCGTCATAATTACACCTCTATAGTTAAGAGAGTTAGCCCGGTGAAGCTTTGTTTCGCAAACCATCCGAAAATGTTTGCATGTCAATATTCTCTTACCGGCAATTGCGTGATTAGGTTTGCAGCATGCTTATCGAGTCTGCCACATTGCAGAGGCCACATATTTGCTTCAAACAGGTCTTTCAATAGAAAAATGTGAACCGAAGTTAAGGGTGACTGACCTGGTAATTTTGGCGTTTTACTCAAACTTAGCGAAACTTGTAAACCTGCGCAAATGTTTAAAATCGCCCGGGGGAAGATGTTCAGGTACCCAAACTGACTCAAGTTTCAGCGACAAATATTCGTCTTGAAAGGTATGTGATTGACTTTAACGTTGTGAACAGACATGAAGATTGACAGGATTCGGAAAATCTGTTCTGTAATTTGATGAATAGCCGAACGCTCACCGGGTTTTCCTACTTCTTTAAAAAGTGAAATGCTCATGCGATGTGCACATCAAAGAGTGACAAAACAGATCACAGCAGTCCCCTAACTACCACTTCCAGCATGTCGGCGTAAACTGGGACTGTTCATGTTTAATTCGGCGTGCTCACAGTTATCAAGTTCCGGTACGTGGAATGCTATACAGTCAACACTGTTCGTTCGGACACTTAGCTCGTCCGATCAAAAACATCATCGCATTTTAATGTTGCTAAGGTTAGAACATAAACAGAACCGGTTTATTTGTACTCAAATTTATCCAACTCTAGGAGTATGCAATATGGAACATTACGCAAGAGTCTATCGTGCCAATGTCTAAAGCACACCTTAATAAAACAACTCCAAGACTTCAGCAAGTTTGAGTAGTGGAAATTTTCCCGTAATCCGTGAAATCCGTTAGAAATAAACAAAATGAGTTAAAATTTAATACCGCCAGGTGTCGTGGATATGGGATATTACTGACTGTCCGGTAAAACAATAATCACAGTTTAATTGTATTTCAAAGCTCCCGAAGGTCAAGCGCTCTTTGTTTTGAAGTGCATTTCATCCATCTGACATATTGAAATTGGTTTTTGAAGCAATGCGAATGTTTTCTAGCCATTCCGTACATTCTTTAGAAATCTGTCACTTGGCGAAATATTCTGTCGAATCAGTATTCACTCAGTTCATTTTGACAGCTCAGTTCACCTTCTATGGGATGCACAAATTTCAGTATGTGTTTTAAACATCTCAGTGTTTACAATATTTAGTCGAATAAAAAGATGCTTCATACCTGGATCTACTAGTTCAACGTATATGACCACTTGTCAGTAATATATGAAAGCCTTGTCAAATTAGGTTAAACTTCTGTATCAATCTAGTCAGAGTGACCAATTTCGAATTTTGCGTGAAACAATGCGACCGTTTTTGAAATTAATTTCGACAAATAGAAAACGGTTTATTTGATACTCAAAGTTTGAAGGCGTTGGTCTAAATAGCAAACTGCTAATTTTTCAACTGTTTTTCCAATAACCTATTTGGCGAAACACCTGTGGTCACGCCGGCTGCATAAAAGGACTGTTGAAGTTACTTTGGGATCGATGCCAATTTTTATTTGGGCATAGGTACGTTGATGTGGAAAAGGAATTATCGATTACAAGCACTTATATGGACACAGTTCTTCACTGAGGTAGAGCATTAATCTTTCTAATCACCGGAAATTGCAACTGTGCAACGTTATTCCCGAATAAATCCAAGTAAAATAAACACTCTTAATACGAATATTATTTGCAAGTACCAAGCAGCAGCATATGCCCTCAGAATAACTGTTTAACCTCTCGAAGAATGTCTACTAATCGTTGGTTTGAAATGACATCAGAAGTTTTTACGTTAACCATCTGGAAGATAAAAACACAAGACTGAATTATTTCATCTTCGTGGTCAGTGAACTCCTATCCATCATAGATCCGCCATTTAGGTCATTTCTGTATTTACTGAGCGATAACAAATATAGCATGAATATCATATCGTCCACAAGCAAACAGCACATCCACAAACTTGCAGGGCGGATATTAGTTTCACGATTTAGGTAAAAACCTTAACAGTAGTAAAGCTTTCATCCATGAAAAGAGCTCCAAAATAATTTGATTTTGACGGTTTTCTGAATAAATTTTTTTTATACAATAAATGGGTCAACAAAATGTTTGACTTTGTGAACAGCGAACCCGAATTATTGAAAGAATTAGACAACACAAATTATTCTGACAACTGTATCTGCTTGAATCTCCGACAGTTAGGTGATTAATCTCTACGGTTTGATGAAATTCGAATTGTTAGAGAATGTGATGTAACAGATGTAAGAACATTAATCGAAGATAAACATATGAGAACGTATTAGGCATCTGCTTCATTGTTGACTAAAAGTGTGTATGCTATTGGAAGCTCATCCTAAACCCCTCTAAGACTGTAACTCGTCATCATATCTGTTGCAGTTCCTGACCTGAGAGTCGGTCGTCCCTAGCCCGCACTGTCCATATCCCGAAAATTACCAATCAACATTCTAGGTTTGTCTGAAACATCAATACGATTTTTATGATATCCACTTAACACGCTGAGTACGCTCATGAAACTGATACAGTTCGCGAAAACAAATATTCAAACCTATACGGGAGGACACCATTTATCCCAAACTGCATGGCAACAGACGGCTATACACAGGCAAATACATATGTGTATATGACGAACCCACAAAAACATTTCAATGTGCTGTTCGTGCTGCCTCATTGGCTTCAAGTAAACATCGCTTGATCCCTTCTTAAACCAATTGGAATATTTTATGGTCGCCTCAGTGTATATTCGTATTTTCATAACACATTGGCCTACTTTTAGTATTTTGTGATTAATTGATGTAGTGTTTGTTACAAAAACAAGTGAGGTAGAAGATCTTGATATTCTGATTGTCGAAGTATAGGAGGGAAATTCAACCAGTTGATTTTATTTACTTAAGAGATGAGCATTTGGCAGGTGTGAAGAAAATCTCTATGAAAAGTGTGGATGGCTTCCAAACAGAGGTTCGGGCAACAAGAACCACCATAATCTAAAGGTAAACAGTATCATGGTCTGCATTTGTCGGAGTAGGTGGGAAATTTCTAGCAACTCCACCATAGTTTATGTGAAAGAATAAAAAGAATTCCTGTTATTGTCCGTAAATCACGTGATTTTATTCATTGTACACTATTATCAAAATGGTTAGAAGTGAATTGGCCGAATTAAACGGTATTTAGTTCATATGCTTAAACTTTCAGCTCGTAAGATCCAACACATTAGACAATAACAACCAATTTGCAAGTGTGAACTAGACATGCAGGGCTACATTCCTGTGAACGGATCTGACCTATTCTAAATACAGTGATGAAACAATCATCACTAGATGGACAAACAGACAAACCGAAAGTTATTGTAACAACGATTCTTCCAGTGGTTTTTCCAAGGGCTATGTTGACTGACAAATAAAGACGTTTGTCAAACGATTCATTTTTAATCATAGCAAATGCGATTTGTAACTATCTTCGACCAACTAATTTAACTCTGTTTGTCATTCCTTTTCAAGTCTACCACCAGCGGAAGGGTAAATTTAATATTCCACATGTTCGTAATAAGCACAGATAGAACATGGATCCACATGCGTATTAGAATACTGTGACCCAAAAGCTACGGAATTCAGTCTTGGTACATAAAGACAATTGTGCAGATTTTATATGTGACATTGGATATCATTAACTGACTTAAATAAAGCTGGACATTTGACGACAGGTGACGTGTGTGCGAAACAATTCTTCCTATAGCTTATTCCCACTGAAAATGAATACAAGCTAGGGATAAGAACAAGTGTAGATGAATAACACAAATGGAAATCCCTTCAGACTGGTCCTGAACTCTGACCTAAGCGAACCATTGGGAGATAACGCTAAAGCAGAATCCTGCTATACATTGCTTTTAACTACTAGACGCTTCATGAATTTGCATGAGCTACTATTCTGTATTTATAGAAATAATTCGCCTTGTGGTTACGTAAGCGTGCAACGGTGTACTTGAACTCACGCTGAACAACATATCAGTAACAGCTATAACTATTACGATTCTGACGGCGGAGTAATGTTCTATCAGTCAGTGGTCTACTAAGCCTATAAGATTGAAATATCAAATAATTTGTCTCACACTCCAAATATCTACTAATTCTCTATTTGGACAGGTTATTTACAGCAAAGACTCAAAACATCTTTCAGTTATATTCGTCTGTTGCAGCTTGGCCACGTGCTAGCTTTTACTTTCTGGCAGCATCAGTGAGAAAAAGTTTGACTACTGTTATCTTTATGAGTAATGTAGGACACAAAATGGTTGCCTATGGACTGGGATCCCGATCTCCAAACTGGATGCTAACACAATGTCCACGAAGCCACCGTCGTAGTCCCAGAATATGAACACGTTCAGAGTTAGATGCATCTTTTTACAACTTCCTTCCTACTAACATGACAAACTCAAATTTTATCAAGAGGGCAGGAAGACATACATTCCGAGATGTAAGCAATTCGTTCATTCTCATCAGTCAGTTGCATAAAACATTAGTTTACATCGAGTGTGAGCCTGACGATAGAACAATAAGATGGATGAACATCACAAGAGTGCAATCAGGGTTCACTGCCGAATTAACGAGATTGGTTGCTTCAGCACCTTTTGCCAACAGTGGGCCGGTACGTGACGCTTGATCAACGATGCCTCAGAGAACGCCAACAGCCCAGGGTTGCGGTTGCACAATAGGACAATAAACGAAGGGACGGAGTCAACCAAACGACCTGTTGCGTTTAAATGTTTCGCGATCGAAGATGCCGGATTTCTGTTTGGGTGATGGTATACTGACCCGCATTGAGTCATTGTTTGCATCAGACACTTGAAGAAGTGCTCCGCCTTTCTTTGTCGTAAATTTCGGTACGTTATGACAATGTATGGGCCATCGCAACTGTAAGTGAACTGATAGTTGATGTGGGTTAAAAAGTTTTTCGAGATAAAACGGTTCCGGCAGTAGCCACTCATCTTGGGGGTGAAAACCAACAGGCACAATTTCGATGTGGGATATGTGCGACCAATGACAGATTTCAACTTTCGACGTGCATCGGTAATATTGTGGTCACCTGTGCAAAATGTGGTGATATAAACCTGCTTCTTCAGCACTGCTTGTGGTAGAGAGGTAGCCAGTCGTTCCTTGCAAGTAATTTCAGTAAATTTAACCAGATATCCATTCTAAAGCAGAACACTCTTCAAGAGCTTCTCTTCAGACTTTAGGCGGTCAAAAAGAAACGATTTGTACTTTCACGACAACATCTTCATAAGGATCGTTGTTATGTCTACATACATCCATAACTGTTATTAACAACAGAATGAAGTCTGATTTCACCTCACAAATCTACCATACATTTGGTTCCCCTAATAGACTTCAGCTTAGCAAGTAGATTTCAACAAACTCATGGCAAGTCCTTAAAACTAATACAAGATACCTACAGTACCTGTAGTCACAATTGGTTTGAAAGATAAACTTAATGCCTCATTAATGGCGGATAAAGTTCGTTTACGGCTTTTCTACGTTTGAAATCATCTGCATGTCACAAAATATAATTTGGTGTCATACTGTGCCCCTATGTATTGAGACGCTTGATGACGTCATGGATACGTACCAGCTGTTCTTCTGCATTTCAGATGGCCCATATAGTTTTTCCTAAAATTTACTCATATAGTGTTCGGCACACTTTATCCGCCTACCAACAAACGGTAGGAACAAAACCAGAAATTTTCATGTGCATTCGCGGGCTCGAAAACATGGACTTACCTATGCCCGGATATGCTGTTCAAACTTGTTGGAAATGTAGTGGTCATTTGAAATATATATGAATTAAGTATGGAAGATATAACTCACAAATGGGCTTGTCAAGTAATTATTGCTGAATGGATATTTGTTCAGATGAATCTAAAAACCCTTCAAAATACCTTTTTATTTCACATTATTACATACTACTTCAACGCATAAATTACCTTTAAATTATCGTTTTCTAAATTCTGCCCATCGTTTGAATTAGTTAGCCCTTTGTTTGCTACTAGTGCTATTAGTATCAAACCACCAATCGTAAGTAATCTAAATTTCCGGGTACGTGATTGGCTGGGATACTCTATAAATATGATCTCAGCATTTCTTGCTGAGAACAGTGAGCACCCTAACGGTGAGTCAAAAATAGAGAATAATTTGCGTACACATTCTAAAATCAGAGTGGTTTTACAGTGAAGGACTGCATAAGCAGTATTTACTTGCAACTAAAGATTTGATTTCTTTAAACCCAATGTATCTATAAGGATTGAAAACAAAACTTGTTTAATGACATATTCTTCGGCCGTTTGGCTTACTGTATTTTACTATGTTGTGCATCCTTCTGTTCTCTTAAGCACTAGTGCTGAGATCATACGTGGTTGCGAATAACGAGTCAAAATATGCCACTTACAGTGAATATTGTGAGTTAGGCTTAAGAAACTTCTCATAAGTCAAATTGAGCAAACTCTGTCGCGAATTTTCAGTTTTTGTCGAATAAATTCACATTAAAGCTGCGTAATTTCAATACTCAAAATTGATGTTGACGCCAACCAGCAAACTAACCAGATTAATTTCCAGTTGTTTGTATCATATACCGATGTTATGAATGATATTCCAACGATAACATTCTTTCAGTGTATGGGACAAAGCTTTTGTTGGTTTGGCTGTCATCATAGCATATTTTGGAGGAAACATTCTGACATCTGTTTGGCAGATGGATGTTATCAACCTCCACTTGTGGGTTCTCATGTTATAGTACCAAAACATCCTCAGACAGTTTAATGGATGAATTGTTACTGGTAATCAATCTTAAGTAATTAACCGTTACTGGTTGTGCTGCTGGTTATTCTCTTCGGATAAAAGTAGTCTGTATACGCTCCCAATCGCGAACGTTCACGTTAGCAACAGATCCTTTTCTATACTGGACAGATAATCAACAGTGAAATGTCTTACGTGGTGATATAATTCGCTAATCACATGGGCGTATTATTGTAGTGTTCTTCTAATCTGAACCAGCTTGCCATCCAGCTTATTAGACACTAGATTGCCTTCCACTTAGAATGTATGATAAACCAAGATCAAAATGGGATAAAGCACTGTCTTTTTCAGGCTGAGCGGCAGACTGCTTGCTGCGTTTAGCATGTTGTTCCTACCATCGTTACTGGGTTTACTTCTGAATACGCATAAGTAGATAATTGTTTTATTTTAAAGCGTTCAACAAAGTTGTTGTCGCGCGTCACGTTGCAGGTACAAGAACATTTCTTACGGTTGTAAGAGACGTTGAGATTTTCCAAACTTTAATACGCGACAGAATTTATGTCCAGCTACTAGGTAGGTTTTGTAAAAAAATGTACAGCAGACATTCTTCTATCTGTTTCGCAGCACCTGCATCTTGAGTGTGGTCAAACATTACTGCCATATGCACTGCAATGACGCTAAGAACGTTTGTTTTCGCAAATATTTCTCATAGTGTTGCTGGATAATGCATTCATTTACTTTGTATTAACATACCTAGTATAACTGTCTTACGTCTGTATGACTAGGATTGACAGCTCAGTTAATAAAATGAAATTTTTTTTCATAGGCTCTCGTAATGTTTTTAATTAACAGTTCTACACTGCTACGTGTTTGCATGTTTTGTCAGTACTGTTTAAGGGAGATGATTTGAATTTTCCTGTTTTTTTACTGTAAAATCCTGTCGAAAATATATTTACATGCACGAAATTACTCGAAGACTACCGTGTGTTGTAATGCCCGTTTAATTTGCGACGGAGTGATAGTTTCTAAATTGTTCCGGCAATACGTTTGTCAAGTAATACGTGAATTCTGTTTTATTTATTTGCAGATAGAACACAACCTTTTGCGTCAATTATGTTTGCTACACTGGCGTTCATTCTTATAAGTATGACGTTAGCTAATTTCCAGAATGGACCTATGGTTTTGACGGAAGCTCGCTTATGGCAACGACGATTACCTTATAGGGCAGGCTATCCGGACTGGTTGGATTGGAATGAACCTGAAGAAGATCCGTCACAGTACACTTCTTGGGAAAAACGTGGTCCGGAATTGTTCATTAGTCGATTGACAGGCACTCGACCGGCAAAAAAGGAAAACCCAGCTCTTTAACTGATGCATACTGTGTTATGATCAACCCAATGTAATTCTGTAACCCAGTAATATTGCAATAGTTCTTTGATTTTCCTGGACCAATTGAATACATACTTCTGGCTCTGTTGTGTGCTTTTCTTACGAATCCATAGGTGCTGAGGGTGAATTTTAGGGTTTTTGTTACTGTTCGTAAACGTTCTACAAGATTTGAATAACAGATACGTTTTGAAGCAACAATCACTTGAGAATTTCATTTAGCTTTCCAATATCTTAATGAATGATTGTTTCGTACAATCACAGATAGAGTGGAAGGTTTATTGTTCACCGGAGGTTTGTGAATTCTCCTTAGAGCATCTTCCACGGGGAATAAATACATCGCATTTTTTAGTCAAACGATGTTATCAATCTCTAACCTAAACCCACTTTTTCTCGGTTAACTAGAAAGCCACAATGGGATAAGTGACTCTTGATGTTTGGAGAATCAGTCCTGATAACAAATCCGCACACTCCTCTGTTTGAAGTGGTTAATAACAGTCCATTTTTCCGAAGTTAATTAGCGGTGAACAAAACGTGTAACTTGCTACTGAAAGTTATGCTCACCTCAGATTTCATCAGTGAATTTCGTATGGGAATCTTCGTGGGAAGAAATGGGGATGAATGGTGTTTGTTACCGATGAATTGTTAAGTCAACTCACGTGATAAAAAACTGGCAGGATTTGTAAAAGCTCTTCATACAGAGTCCATGGTATTACTAAAGTCATTGTGAACCCTACCAATTCATTGTCGAGGTTAATCAAAGTTGTGGTAACCATAGTTATTAACGGCCGGAAACGTAACCTCATTCATTACAAAGTGAGTCCGATTGATCAGGAATATTGCTTATTGTGCGGAAGTTTTAACCTAGGAACTGTTCAGCAAAATCACTGGTAAATGCGTCCAACTTTTAAAGGTCGACAGAAAAAACACTTCCAGCCAAAGTGTCACTCACATCTGCTAACGGTTTGATGGATACTTTTGGTGATGCTTGACCCTTTTGGTCAGGCCAACACAGTAAAATATTGTGATAGAGACAGAAGGAAGGGTTCAAGTTTTCTTCTAACTAAACACAATTAACTATTACACATGACTATGGCTTAATTTACACATTTAGGACAGGCAGTTTTCCGTGTGTAATGCATGGATTGATTTATCATAAAGCTTATGTATTATCTTGTACTGTCAACAAAATCATTATAACTCAACAGTTGATCCTGCAAACTACATTCCGAACTAACTTCAGCAGTAATTTAATGCGATGAATTTAATACTCTTTGAGTGTCTACGTCACAAAATAAATAATGCATTAGCACAGAAAAAAATCAAGCATTGTGCATTGCCTGAATCCGCTTGATTTGTTGTGACATACTGTTTGAAATAGTTAGGAGTGTTGCTGCTTCTTTACCTCTTTTAAGCTAATTGTCTTTCTATCCTACATTTGCAAATAATAACTGATCACAATGTACCACTTGAAAATACGGTCCCTGATGTTGAAATCACCGAAATAAGCTTGTCGGCTGGATCAAAAACTATTTTAATTTTAGTCACAAGTTACTTTTTGTCATTTTTTTCCAAAAGCATCGAGCAATATACCGAAATGTATTCGAGTTGATTTGGATGGGCGAACAAATGACCACCGAACGATTCAAATTACATTACTGCTTTTTGCGACTACGTGATTATAAATAAAAATCGCACCAGGAACTCAATTATAGGCAACCTCAATATGAAGCCTAACTACAAAGCGCGTTGGAAAACTACGGTTCGTACAATAACTTCGACATAATTCAAAGATATTTGTCCCCTAGTTCTATACCGCATCACCACGCTCTTCTTGGACATTAGTTTCTGATCACACATGAACGGAATTTCGTTGAACAAAACCAACACATTCCTTTTTGTCTTGTAAATCATAAGATAATCGACTTTGGATACAGTAACAAAATTCCTGTTTCCTGGCTACGATAAAACAGGATCTTCCAGAAGCAACACGTGTGTTTTGCACTTCATTCTCGAAAACATAGACAACAGTTAGTTGAACCACTGTCGAATGGTATGTTCGCTATCCACGTTGCGAACCGGCTGTTTTTGACGCACCAACCTAGTTCAATGACCAAAGTAAAATAACAGTGCTTAACATTCAGCAAGAAATTGGGAGTGATTTGTTTCGATATTTGCAGTCAAAAAAAGCATGGGTTTAATGCAAAGGAACAAGTAAAGCTCAAAAACCGAACGTGTTGTTTAAAACAAATGTTAACGAGCAACAGTCTTCAGAGATGAGGAGGGGATTTAATGTAGAGGAAGGTGTCCACAAAGATCCTGATTATGTGCTGCACGAATTGTTGTAAAATGCTAGAAGAACTAATTTATTCAAAGCAAGCCAAACGCATAAAAACTGAACACCAAAATACCTCACCAGTTGAAACACGCTGATTTGCATGTGGGCAACGTCAGCTCTCATACTTTGTCTAAGATATATTGTTTTTGAGGAATGGTAGGTCCAAGAACTGTTCGAGGAATAAGGTCACTACCTACCCCAAAAACTAAATGATATATTGTTACAAACTTATTTAACCCGCCATATTTCGCTTTACTTCCTCGAATCATAATATTCCATTGAAAGCAAATTAATGACAAACAGAAGAGCTTAGCCGGGTGCCCACCGCTATCCCGTCAGCACGTAAGTCTCACACTGAATTTTAACATTGTTTTCAACAACAAAATGCAAGCAATCCAGAAATAATAATTGGTAAACAAGTGTGTTTCCCAAAAGATTCCTCCTCAGACGTGAGCCAAAAATGACGCCCTGTCTTCGCTGGATAACTTAAATGGCAAGATGGTGGTTGTTTAGAAATAGATATACTGTTAAGTTCATGACCCTATTTCAAAACTAAACCTTTTAAATTACCATACAAGATGCACTGGTAATTACTTGGAAGAGGGGGAGTTAGTGAATTGGACGTCAAGGATGAAATCTAAAAGAAAGGAACGTAGACTGGAAGAGAGAAAAATCGTTTTGGGGTTCTCATTTTATACGTTGATTAGTAACTCCAAGTTGCTTTTAGAAGTGAACGTTTTTGTTATGATTTACAGACAGATTTGAGTGATCGATCTGGTAACAAAGCAGTTCTTCATAGATGCATAATCTGAATTCAACAATGCTCCCAGTTGATAACAACTTTCAATTTTAGTTAACATCAGGCTTTCAGGATGTGCAAACGGTCATTCAAGACACGTGCCATTCAAATTACTTTGACTGCCAGCCGTCAAACCAGGAAAAATACATAGTTGTTAACGCTAATAAATCTTTCGAGAGATGAATACCAAACGGTGTTACCCCCTCATTTTGCTAATTGCCTTTCCTACATTTTCTATCGCCGCCTTTTAGACCTAGAGAAGATAGTTTTCCAGATCTAAAACACTGGTCGCTTCATGACAGTTTCATTTAATCTTGATCCACATAAGATAGAAGAACAACTGTATCGGCCTTTTTCGATGGTCCATGATAGACATTTTACGAAAGTTGATCGCAATGTTTAAACAGCCTCATATAACTGCTAGTGCATGCTTGTGCAGAAATTCCGAATGCAACAGGTTTGCCTCGTCCATTTGGGAATCACTTGACTTACTAAATGATGGTCACAGAGAGTGAAAGGTACATCACAGGTTCTGGTTCACGCCTCGAATCCTTTCAGCCTAGCTGTAACAGTCACAAATCAAGTATTCGGAATGGAGGTCAGAGTTTGTATTTCCAGCTTACTCTTGAAGCACCTTTCAATACAAAATGATGCCTCGCGCGATTAAGTCAGTCAGAGTGATAAATGAATTCGAACTTTATTATGAAGTCTCACAATACTAACACCAAACGATTCTCCAAACAATCGTTTTGAGATCGAAAATAAAGTAGCCAAAAAACTCGTGAAAAATTGCTTTTTACCTACAGAACTCTATCGGGAGTCAATCGAAAGAAAGTGCAGTTCATTAGATTTTGAAGGCTTCAAATTTCAAAATGAACGCTGTGCATAATTAGACCAAATTTTCGCATTCAGGTGAAACTTTTCCCTAATCCGCTTTGAAAAGAAGCACTAGATTCGAATTTTGTCTTAATCAGAGCTAACTCTGAGGCCATATCCTCGCTAGGACCGGAATATGCACTCCGGCCCTCGCGTTTATGAGACGTTCGTGTTAACTACAATAACGTTAGCCTTACGCTTGACGAGACGGACTAACAATCCAATCGCCTAACCACAACCTTGTGCAGTGTTCGCCTTACCGAATCAGACAAAATAACTCTGTTTATTCCAGTCATTTACCTAGAACCTTCAACAACTATTAAAGACTTCGTTTTCGCCTTTGTTAATCTGCTATTGATCGTGACAGTAACGAAGTGTTTCTGATAAATTTAGTTAATATTCGTGTAATTTGAACTAGCTTGTATCCATTCCTAACTTTTATTAACAAATCATTTAGGATTTTCTCTGTTCGGTGTTTTTCAGATACCTATGATCTTTTTTCTGCAGCTACCGTAACCAGGAATACTTATCGCTTTGATGTTAGATGCCAAAAAATCAATTTATTGTTCTTTATTAACCCATTATTAAAAACATTGGAAATGCAAAACCATCGGTTTTCGAACAGTTTTATCAGGCACTTACGTACTTACGAAATATGAAAGTTGACCACTGATTACATAATGAATAAAGTTGAATGTGCTTACTACGCTTCTTCTTAAGTTTCACATATCTACCAATATTGGAAATGGTCAATTATATTAATCAGTACATCGGTCAAGATGCGATGAGTGTTTTCATACCCACTGTTTGACTGGCGAAGCAACTTTGAGCTATGTGTTAAACTTTCAACTCACGTTCAGCGGAGGCTGACTAACCGAAGGATGGAGTTGATAATGGATCACCCCTAGGTCTGTTACTTGTGAACATGTTTGTAGTCAACTTGAAACACAGTGACTTAAACATACAAATATAAGACACACATTTCAACCTTCAGCACATCAATTACACTTTGTCGTAGTAAATAAGAATATTGAGATTCCTTGCCAAGTATACCAACTTACTGGTTTTTAATGGTTGGCTTGATATTCATTCAGGAATGAAAGTGAACACCATATACATTTCCCAAATGGTCAATTAATAACTTAGACAGGCAGCTTTCTCAAATCTAAGATAAGCTGTGAGTCAGCTTGGGATGAACTGCACATTAATTAAAACTACTCTGTATCACTGAAAGAAAGACAAAATCTGGCACAACGGCTTTTGGGTAAAGCTGAGAACACTTACTATGCAGACTTGTTTGAGTCCGAAATTGCCAAACCAGGAATAACACCGCACAGCTCATTGCAATACCGCAACCTAGAAAAAGTTCCTCCTAGACAATATTAAAGAAATGCAGTTTCATAAATCTTAAATTTAAAAAGAACGAACTTCAGGCTTGCTCAGTCATTGCCCTGACAAAATTACTAACCTAATGTTTTCGTTGTTACCGTCATGCGCTCTAGTTAAACGCAGTTCCCCAATTTTATTCCTCAGCCAGGTGGCAACCTTATAGTCCACACCCAAATTATGCATACATTCACGTTCTGATAAACTATACCACACAGTATACGGGATGTGTGACTGTATGTATATTACCCTGCTTGATTGAGGGACATATTACCAAAACGGTAATTTTAGATGAGACCCAACTGTGAAAAGCCAGGGCTTCGGCTAGATTCGAACCAGCGACAGAAACACCATGCCTCTACGTGGCAAGCGCCCTACCAGCTGAGCTACAAAGCCACGCCAGGAGCTCGGAAATGTCACATTTGGACTCGGTTACCCACCCGTTCCACTGTCTCATATGGAATCCACCATATAATCCAGGGGATCGACTGCCCCGGAAGGATTTCTCGAACAGTTCACGTTGGAATCCATCAACGCCACTGTTGAGCATAGGAATTGTATTACTAATGAGTAGTTTGGCCCAATTACCCCCTCCTCGCCTGGATCGCACACGCCACCACGTGGACACCGTCGTACTCTAAAGGACCAACTAGAATCAGTCAAACATCGACCGGTAGTAAAAGCAAAAGTGACTGAAGTCAAGTTAACCAACATGATGTTTTTTCCTCATAAATCCTTCCCAACAGTGTCTCTAACTTGGCCACGGTATAGCACTGCGTTATCGGCAGTGATGCAAATGAGAAGTAGTTCCTCAACCTCCACTTTACAGTAGTGAACAACATGTAGTAGGGTCTTGTTTGGCGTAACAGCAATTAACCAACGTAACGTATTTTATTTTGTCCATAATCTAACACTCACTTACGTTATATTGTATGTATATGTGAAGATCTGATGAGATTATAACGAAAACGCGCACCATTTTACTGATATGTCAAAAACATCGTCTTTCCGTCCCATTCCATTTCCCACGGAAGACCACAGCTCAACAGATTCTGATTCCGTTACCCCTTAGATATACCAAGCGAATCAGCTTGTTGGTCTCTGGTTTCTCTAGAACAAACTGATCAGTGTGGATTTCATAATGACACTATCATAGCAGCATTCCCTCTACATTTGTTTGAATGAAAAGTTTCTGTCATTCATTGGTTAGACGTTGTGAACCCATGAACCTCTCAAGTTAAGTGCTCCCTTTTAGATCTAACTAATGATTCATCCACAAATATTAAGGACTGGAATCGAACACTCTACTGCCGTTCCACCATTCTACTTAGTCATCTCACGAATGAATGAACAGCGACATCTACGGGTTCAATTTTCATTTATTCTAAAAATGCCTTATTTTCAACTTACATTTGTATGTATCTGATGATTACCATTGTTGATTTAATACATAAAGAAATGGAATAAAGTCATTTTAGATACGCAGAGAAGTGATATAGTATTACTCTTACGAGTAAGTGCAAAAACTATCTGGACCCACAAATCAATCATAGCTTAACAACTCCATAAATATGAGGGGGGTGAACAAAGTTTACCTGTTTCAGCTAAACACTTCAAAACTGATGAAATCCCCTGCCTAACACTTCAAATGTTTAATCACTGGCATTTCAATCACTCGCTTTCATGATTAGCTGGATAGAACATCTGTGGGAAAACTGTCAATACTGTTTGACAGCTTGACCCAAAGAAATCACGAAAACATTTTGTTGCATGTTGTTTTCGTCTCCGTCTGTTCTGAAGAAAAACGCATTTGGGCGATTAAAACATTTCAGCAATGTAAAACAACAACTTCTTCAGTGTGAATTGACAGAGAGATGTACTTTTCTTATTTGAAGAAACGGAACGGGAATTCAGAAGCACAAATATGTAAGAGTGAAACAAGCCATTTAGAACGTGATAGGGGTATTCTTGTTGTGTGCCAATCCTATCTCGAGAAAAAGTTCTCTGTGTGGAAACGGCAATATCAATGCACACTGTTCCAGTTAACAGAAGAAATCTTTGACAAAGTTGATCGGTAAAGCTCTTGAGAATTCAGGATGATCTCCTCAGCTTTACAGTTAAAATGTCTGAGGACGATTTTCATATATCTCTTGTAAGTGTTTCACGATGAAGAAGACTGGCTGTTCAGATAAACTGGTACTAACAAATTTACATTGTAAACACAACATTTTGGAACGTGTTCACCAAACTGAATGCCGAGTGATCGCTTAGGCCACCAAATATAACGCGTAAAGAAAACAAAAAAATCTGCATATCAGGTGGCGTTTAACAGATCCACGTGGTTTCCTTTCCCAGTTGATGAAGTTATTGACAATAGGAGCTGTAATGAGTACGCCTGTGCTGTTTAGTATATTTAGGAGATAACAGTGTCTAAACGACTAATAGGCAATTTGGTAAGCCCTTAGCTTGTAAACAGAATTTTCAGATAAATCATTCACACCGATACAGTTGCTTTCTTTGGTGAATGCTGGATGTTATTTAAAAAACTCGAAAAGTGACTGTTATCCTTTTTTGAGCGTGAAAGGACCACTTACTTCTTTTTCAAGTCATCCTTAGAAATCAGACTGAACAGGTCCAAGAGAGTTCACGTATACATACATCAGGGCGAATACGGAAGTTTACATATCGATCAGCCCACTTTGGTTCACTAAAGTCTAATCGCAAAACAGATCAGTGTCTTCCCGTTTACGTAACACACCAGACAAACATGTGTTCTGCATTTAATACAAGGATCATACACTAAAGCCTTCGATGCAATGATCACAACCAACAACTTTTATTAAATCCAGTGTTTATTGTGATCATTCAGCTTTTAGGTAGGTAACCAAACAGATGGTTGTGACCGTTACCGTATTGTATGGGTGCGATTGTTGTTGATGTGAACTCATGTTCTTCTTCGAATATATGTTCTGTTTAAAATATTGTTATTGGTCAACATTGAAATATTATCAGAAATTGTGATTATGAACGACAGTTGAAACTGTTGTACAAAATGTTTGTGCTCATGTTTGGCTTACATCCTCAGTTTGGAAAACAAATTATATATCGGGTCTATCCGTCTATCCTTGCAACGCCAAATATATCAGTCCAAAAATCGTCCAAATCGTCCAAAAATGATCAGAACAACTGGGTACTTAACGACGCCATCAAAATTAAGTGTAAATGAGCTACACAGCTACAATTATAAAACTTTATCCCAATGGCTATTGGACTACAATACTTTTGAGTCCTGAATAAACAGTCGGTTATTATGTTCCATTGTCTGGGTTCATTCATTCCCATAGTTTACATGGTTTACACGTTCAGAGGTTTGAGTAATTTGTCCAGCTGACCAGTAATTCGCAAATGTGCCTGATGCAACGTCGACTAGTTCTTTCGTTTAAATGTGGTTGATAGCTTTTCTTTCCACATTTACTGTCATTCTCAGCTGTGATACGCAAAGCACTTGTTAAGCTTTACTACGTCATTTTGGTCATATGAAGCACAATACGTTGTTACCTCTTAAAAAACAGCCAGCGATTGTTGTATTTTCACATGCCAGTCAAGTTGCTATAAAGGTTATATGAATAATTCGTGTGAAATACATATGTAGGGGTGCAACTCCTGAGATTACTTCATTATCGCTGCATAAGTCCACATTCCACAATGTAATTTTCGATTAGTTCGAAGGGTTAACAGTAGAATCGTATGATGGTCCTTTGATCAACAGATAATCCACTGATCAGGTGACGACTCCTAGATTGATAACATTTATTAATATGGTTCCACTGATTACAGTTTAGGTTGAACAGGCCTTGGTTCAGAAGAACCGTGCCGGTTATGGTACTAAAAATAGCCTTTTTGTGGTCCTACTTTGATCGATGTAGATTTTGGATTGGTCGATCGGCATCAACGGGTCAGTGTATGTAAAGCGTCTGATGTAGTGCTGTGCAATCAGGAATGTTTGTCTTGGAAATTCCAGAAGGTTTTTGTCGTTCCAAACGCTACATTTGTCATAGTCGGCATTTTTCTTAAAATGTTTTTATAGGATGGTTTAGGTTGTCCAGCAAGTTCAGTGAGTGAACTTACAGTATTTTTTGACCAGATGTACGGTGGTTGCTAAGAGAATCTTCAAAGGGAACCGACTTCCACCCATTCGAATCTCACCACGCAATAGAAAATATCACTAGCTTTCCACTGGTACATGTTCAATTTTTGTAGGAGACTCACTGGTGGTAAAATTTTGGACAACAAGCAAGTGCCCAGACATATCCTTTCGCGTTTTAAACCCTCCTGTCCCTTTACAGAATATCCGCCGGATGAGTTTTAACACACAGTCCTTTAGTACCTGCAGTGCCGTGTACCTGTGACCGGTCTCTAGTTAGCCAAAAACAGGCTGTTCCCATCAAAGCCGATATGACAACTTGGATATTGAGGCTGTTAGGTACCTCCGTTAAAACAGAAGTACACATAACCGGTGACCTAGTTGTAAGCTTTTCTCACATATTGGAAGCGGCTGGCGCAACTACAGCTTAAAATAACTTCATGTAATGTGAACGAGTACAGAAGAAACTGGCCATGGAATGTCTCTTTCAGCATAAAAATAAGCCGGCCTATTGTATAATAGAAAAATATGTTTTAGCCCCGGACGTTGTAATCTAAATGTGTGTCACACGGACATCAACCTGGCGGTTGAAATAACCGCTTTTCTGCTTGTCTGGTTAAAATTAAGTGCTTCGGGATTGTAAATTTGTAACGCCCTGACTGGGACAACTAAAATCTGCTGCCAAAATAGTCAGTGTCTCTACAATTAGTAGAAGTCCAGCACGTCCTTGCAGTAAGACCTCAGTAATCATCACCTTCAACAAACAAGTCAGCACTAACATCTCCATTCAGGTCGCAAACAAATAAACTAAATTTGACCAACGACTGATGGAGCATAGAAAACTTGTTCAGGGGATATGTTGGAAATTTAACTCGGATTAATAAAGAACGTCCTTCATGATAACGGCTAACCGGAACGATTTATCGCCAGAAATGTGGTCGGAATATCACCTAAAGCTGAAGTACGTATTGTGAGAAAGAAGCCTGTGTTTATTCAAGTGCCGTTCAAAGGCGACAATGCCACGGAATGGCTGACAAATAAACAACCGGACAATTAGCAGGACCTATGCTACAGCTGATCTCCGCGTTTAATCCTCCACACCCCCAATCCTCAGGTGTTATAACAAAGATAGACTCACAGTTCAGACTTCATCTATGTGTACCTACTCATTCACTTGTTCCTGTGGAGCAAGTCGAACGTGAAGAAAACTTTCAAAACGAATCCGAGGCACCATCCGCGGTGGCTGGGGCACGGGGAATCACAATCTGTCAGCTGTGATATTCTCGCCCATCTGCTTGAAAGCGGAAATCGGGTGATCACTGATCAAGTCTTCAAAGTGGTATATCACGTGCCAGGCAACCCATCAAAAGCGATCCGAATCAGAACATTTTGTACTGCTGAGGCGATTGGAATCAGGCTGCTTGACCCGGTATTGTGTCATCACAAACGGTTTGTTCAGACGCTGCACCAACCATGGCCACAAGTCCACCGGATCGATGGCCAACCTGCGTGGTCAAACCAATGGACAAGCGTGACGTAACCGACCAATCAAGTCATCGCCAATTGCCTGACCGGTGACCTAGTTTCTTTGTAATAAGTCTGATCGACATCTCGATCTAACTCTATTAACTCGTTATATAGTTGTACCAGCTTTGAGACGAATTATCGAAAACATATATTCGCCTAGATGTCTTCATTCCCATTATCGTAATGGGAATATATGTGAAACAATGTACAAGTCGTTCGTGCTTTTTTAATGTAGATGGAGCCGGCCTATTTCAGTCCACCGTTTGTGTATTGGCTATGCCAGCAGAGCGAAAAATAGGAATTTCGAAGTTTCTTTATATATATTTTTGACGCTACAAGCCATGAACAATTTCCTCCTTGTTTGTACTTAGCAAAAAAGTTGGTTTGAATGAGAACGAACCGACAACTTTCAAGTGTTACGATAAGACGCTCCCAGTCGTTCAGTCAAAAATTCCGTTTACCCCATGGGTAAGTTATCATGCCAGCCAAAGCTAGATAACGTCAAGTTATAATAAATAGATACAATCTTTTGTTCCTCCATGAAACCAAAATTCCTATGACTTTTATAATGTATTAGCAGGCCGTATGACAAATTTTGGAGAGGTCTTAGAGATAGGTGCGGCTAATTTTCCGTTTTAAAAGAAATCTCGACAATGTTGGTCTGGTTCAACATGGACAAGATTAAACCCAAAAATGTCCCTGCGACAAATCTAAGTCCGAAGGCTTCACTTGGCAGTGAAGTGAAGTTAAACCATAGCCCCTACTCTTTGGACTAAGTTACAACAAGACCAGATATAAGTTTTAAGAGCATAGTCAAGCTTGATATGATTTAACTTCTTGATGTTCAGTGTCTGGAAAATACATATTAAAATATGTTTGCCATTCCTTTGGTCTGTCATTATGTTGTTAACAAGTTCGCTGATTTTGTACATTAGTCTATCCAGTTAGTTACATTCAAATTGTTTTATCTAGTTATTCGAGGGCAACGTTTATTTCCTAATCAAACTGAACGGACACTTCGGCCTGATGCTTTTGAAAACCACACTTGCCTAACCTAGGAAATAGTGGTTCAGCTCTATGCCGTGCCGTCATATTCAGGCTTGAGTGGCAGAACAACGTACGATGCATATCAGACACTACACCTCCCATGGTAAACTAAGGTGAACAGACTGAATTATAGGCAAAATTTAGAGGATCGTGGACATTAATGATTGTAAACTGTGACTTAATATACATGTTAGATTTTTCTCAAATACTGTTTGCACATGCCAGAAGTGATGTACTACATAATAGGTACTTTGTCACTTGTACTTTTGGGAATTTTACAACGCCAGTTTCCGGATCTATGTTTAGAAAATGCAAGTTAATTTGCGGGTATATTTCCTTTCAACTAGCGAAAAGTTTTGCTAAATTTTGGCACAGTCAGATAGTTATACATGTATAAAAACGTCCAAACGGCAGTGGGAATGAAACATTGTTTTCACGGTTTACCAACCGACGACGCGGAAATTACGATCACAGTTCCAAATTGAAAACATGAGCGCTTCGTTACGGTGAAAACTCGGAACACATTTTTAGAATATATCTAATGGACAGCAAACCAGCGAGACCGAAGTGAAATATGACCCTCAGTAATTTTGAACAATGAATCAATTGTCTGTTACACGGAGACGAAATTTCAGGGAACTTATTCCCATGTTTGACTGCTTAAATTCACATAGTTACCGATTAAATTCCACTGGAAAGTTGGTCAAATTTCAGCAGTCATTTTTCACGTGATTCTCAAAATTGAATAACCTACTAGGATTTAACCAGGATATCTCATTAGGCCAAAGATGAAGCAGATTTGGCCAAAACTGCAGCACTTCTGACTGAATATTTGGAGATTGAAGTCACGTGCCGGTATAAAAACTCATGCTGGCGCTAAAGACTTGAATGTCATTTTATACCATTCGTTTCTGGAACAGTCTTTGACAAATCAAGTGACCGACCGCATTCACTGATGCCTTAATGTAATACTGTACTCTTGGTTGTCTCATACTAACGTTACTTTTACTCCAGACACCAAGTTTGACATCAATTTTTTGGTGGCGGGTTCAACCCCAGACGGACGTGATGTTACTGAGACCCACCAAAATTGAAACGACATTGCGATCAACTGCCGTCCTTCTTGGGCCTCCCCCGCAACCCAAACAAAAGCCAGCTGGTTGATTTCGGCCTGTAAAGAAAGGTGGTGCAACAGCAAAGAAATTAGTGTAAATTCTCAACTGTAATCTCGGCAATTACAGGGTGACGTTCTGATAGAAAAGCGTCTAAATTATAGCTCCATGGTAGCTTATTTATATGACATTCTGTCAGAGGCTAACATTGCCATTTACAGCGAGAGTGATGCTGATACAATCCGTAGAGCGGTCCACAGCTGCTTGTTTAATGACCGGAGTCAGTTATTTGCGAGGGAGAATCACCACAAATTACATTAGCAAACGAACCACAGGCTTTTGACATATCGTTACGTGATCTGACTTCTTACTAATTATTTCAGTTTCATTTTTATGGTGACGATACACTCGTTGGATAGACGCGTCGTTTCTCGTAGTTAAATTACTCTGGGGACAACCATTACAGTCAAAATTTAACACTTGCCTGAAGGCTTTCAAATCACGATGAACAAGGCGACCATTATTTGAGGTGAAGTAAGAGATGTCATTATCATAAGTAATGCTTATAGAAATCCCCGAACAGATATTCGAATTGTCCATTGCTGAGAAACCGGATGGTGATCAATAATCATCAGAACATGCGAAGAGAAATAGTTTTCAAAGTTTTGCCTTTCCTACTGTTTTCATCATTCTCTAGGTAAACTAACGTACAATGTTTGTAACCTTTGCAAACATTATATTAGGTAGTAAGCTCATTTTTGCATATCACTGCACCAACTAATAAGCTTCGAACATTAGGATCTTGCATAATGTTTTGGGGTTGAAGCACCAAGCTCTTCTGAGGATGGTTGATCGAATCTACTTGCAGATAGTAATAGTCTGAATGGGTTTCTCATTGTACAGAAATAAGATCTTCATAAAACAATATATGGCTGAACAGGATAAACAGAGACAAATTTGCCATATTGGCCTGAGAACTGTGACTGTGCTCAATGTAACAGGTGAAGTACTACGAGGGCCTGGTCTCAAGAGCACGATGTATGAAACACATCAGGCCATGTGGAGTGACATTCGTAGCTATAAACATAAGCTAAACCAACTATCTTCTTCCATTTTAACTGTGTAACGTCAATTAAGTTCTATAAAAAAAATTTTCAAGTGTCACTACACTCCGTTATGTTTTCTTGCATGTATTACAAGTTAGCAGTGGTAGGTATGGGGCGCATTCCATTCCAGTCCGTTCCTTCTTTATGCATGCATAATTTCATCTCTTTCCTCTCTTCTCTCCACTGATTCGCCTACTTTGCTGCACTGGTAAAAAATGCATTATTCTGCCTTTTCCTCTCCAACAACTAAACCGTCGTCCATCGACTTTCAAATTTTTTTGGCTCATATATCTTTTAAATACTTTGTCACATTGGAAAGATTCTTAAGGTAAACACATTTTCCCAAATCGTTTTACCTTCCTCCATGAGCTCCACAGGCTTCTCAAAATCGTCCACGTCTCCTACAATTAGTCTGTATCACCTACGTATAAGTATTCGCGAAACCATGTATGTCGTATTTCAAATGGTCGCAAGTTATTTGTTTAAACATTTAGGTGATCGCTTTACGTTCAAATTTATGTTTATGTAGACTCATCAAGTGGAATTAACGGGACTGTAAACCAAACTGGTAAACTTCATTGAGCTTTGCCTATCAGTTCGTTAAAGAGTATTGTTTGACATAATGCTACAGAAGATACAAAATCATTCAAACTGCCTCTACAGATACTTTTCTGTAGATTATCGAAGTACTCACCGTACTAATCCACTTTGCTTCAAACTTAGTCTGACGGATTTCAAACCTCTGCGATAATGTACGCTCTGTGATCTTTGGAAATGTACGCACTAACTCAATCTTCTGATTTTGAGAGGAACTGTTATCTGTTGCAAAAAACGATCACGACTTCTTGTAATCGAACTGAACTCTGTTTTTTTACCTCCCCGTGACAAGTAAAAGTGAAAACTACTTTTCTGGACTGCACTCTTTCATTCTCGAGGCAGGTATTTACAATCAATCGAACAATGTACTTGTGCGAGAGTTTGTTCACAGACACATCTTTGATGGCTAAGTTTCGAAGATAACACCGAACAGAATTTAACGTTCTCAGGTATACAAACATGAACGTTTAACCGTATCTCGACATATTTCAGAATTTTTAACACAAAAGTCGACCTGAAATGTTTGTGGGATCTAGCGTTGGGGGCTTCAGGCCTGTTACTAACAGCCACTCGGCACCGCTTCATATATCAAGAATAAGCATTGCTGATAAAATATACCAGTGCAAAATGAGATCATAGTGTTTGCTTTTACAAAGAAAACTGTCAACCGCTGAAAATAAAAGTTTGCAACACAAAACATTATTCTGGAAGCTGTTTCTTGTTTGAATATAGCTACACGGTTTGTATTATCCGCCTCACCATATAACCATCAGTTATAAAGATGTGGTGTTTGAGGAACAAATATTTTGGTAAATATGTCTTAGATTATTGTTGAGTAGCCGGAGATTTGGTTCATTTTAAGATGAACATCACTCACATTTGATTGCAGCCTTCGTACTTTGATATACTTTTGGAAAAGAGGCAATAGACTCGAGTTTCGCTCTTGTTAAAGATTTCCAGTAGTCCATATCGTTGCCAGAACTGGGATGAGAACTCCGTGTGAGGTTTCTCGTGGCAGTCGTGTTAACCACTCCGCCAACGACCACAAATCAGACACGACTGAATCATCGTATCTGAATTCTCGGCCACTTTTGCTAGAGTTCTAGTCCCGTTTGTCGTCGCCAGGTTATACACCACTGATAATCTCTAACAAGAGCGAAACTCGACTCTAGTACTTCTTTTTAAGTTGAAAGTTCACTTGAATGCAAAGAATGCGATCAAGTGTGATTAGTATTCTACTTAGAGTTAGTTTTCAAGATATTAAATTCGATTATCCCAAACTAAACAACCGACAGAATTAAAGTCTCTTCAAGAAGTGATAAACTGTAACAACATTAGTTAACAACACCATCATAGCCGTCGGTTAAAATGAGTATAGGGGTGATGTTACGCCATTTTACAGGGAAATGCTAGTGACTGATCTGTGAGCACTCAACTTGTATGGAAAGGTCACAGTTTTGTTAAGGCACAAGTTAAATTTAGGCAATCTGCTTGCTATTATTTCAAAACATGCAAAATTTTCTATAGATTATCGTGGAATATTTAATCGTGACCCTGTAAACAATTTCACACGCCTCAAATTCATGTGTGTGATGTCTGGTGTTCGCGAAAGTTGTGACATTATTGCTTGTGAATGATTTTTGAAAAACGTTCTCATCCTAAGCTGCGTGATATGAACCAATTACTTCGAACGACGGTATACTGGTACTACTGAAATATGCTGTGACACCGTAGATTTCTCGCAAGTAACCTTATAATACTGATAGCGTAATAGTTGTGGCGACTAACTTCCATGTTTCTGAGAGTATGCAATAATAAATTGCTCTCAGTTGAGAAAAACCAGCGAACAACAGCTTCTTATCTGCGCGAACGGTCATCTCACAACGGTTATATCAAATGCTCAACAAACGTTCGCTCAATTTTTTGGCACGGTTTAACCATACCTCACAACCTGTTTCACGTTCGGGAAAACAGACAAACAAAAGTCTGATCAAGTAAGGCAATGGACATTGAGATGGAAACAAATGACAATCTACAAGTTTGAAATGACTCCCCAAGCGATTTGTTACTTGAAATATGGGAGTCAAAACCTTCCGAATGTAAAAGTACAATGGTCAAACTAAGCGTTTATACAGCTCTTGTATACGGGAAGCAATGTGGCAGAAAACAACGGTGTATTCATTGATTTCCCGCAACCCTCCAACAGTCAACTTACAAAGGGTGTTTAAAACAGTCTTATTGCTCAGACTTAACCTCCCAGAAGAAACGATGTTCTTGCGTTATTTTTCACGCTGCTGTTTTATTTGAAATGATTTGATCGTATGACTATATGCTTATCCAAGAAAATCTGTTGAAGTAAACCTGTGTGGAGTGAAATGACTCTTCAAAGACCAGACGAAAACAATACTGTCACCATACGCACCGACGCCAACCGTTACTTTCACAAACTTTTCCTAAACTTTCCGTGTTATCTCATGTCGTGTCATCACAAAATTCAAGACAGTCCGTTCGGAGCGCTTTACAGACGGTGAAAGGACAGCAGGCAAATTGTGCAAAGTGTGCACCCACAAAAGTGTGTTCTGTCGTGCAAGATTCCTGTTCCGAGAGCAACGGCAATCGTTTTAGCCGCATGCAAACACTTCAGTTTGATACAGTATATCGTCGATATCGGATCAGCCCATTGCATCTGTCCAGAATTCAAGTGTTTTCTTCCAGCCATCGCATTTTATCAGTACTATTTAAACGGTGCATTTTACCTCTTATCACGGCTCAAAGGGATTTCTGTGACCGAATTAAGCTGCAGAAGTATATTCACCATAGCTGTTCGACTCTTCGCAGGCGATTATTAATGTGGAATAATCTATGCATGAAGCACAAAAGTGAATTACATAAAACGGGTTTCATCGATCTAGTAAGAGCGCAGACTGTATCAGATTGATTCGAAAGGCTCAGCTGTCACAAAAATATAGCCATAATCGCAAATAAAGTAAAATTGACCACTGTAATTTCATGTTTACTTTGGAAAAGCTAGTTGAGTACACATACCCAAGAACTGTTGTTTTGATGCGGAAGATGTTAAACGCATATAACTCATGACTGATCTCAACAATACGACAAGGGCAGGTTGCTCCGACTAACAACTGATGTAAACAATGTGAATTGTAATGGGTAAGTTCTCCTGGCTGCATCCCGCCGGCGAATACCATTTTTATTCCGTCAAAAGAATTTGATGTTTCTGGCAGATGACAACATCCAGAATCATCTGAACTGGACAGTACAATTATGTGATTGTTGGCTTCTCAGCTTCCGACTGCAGTCTAACTGCGATTCAGTCAAATGCGATCATACAAACAGTACGACAGATGAATAAATGGTTTTCGTCTTAACATAAATATTGAAAAATAATAACCTTGTGACTATTAGTACATACTACGGGAGACATAATTTCCATTATACATCCCACTGAGATTACATCGAAGAACATGCGAATGTTCTGACTTTGGAGTGCAGATGTAAGTCGGAAGAAACACGAAGGACTTTCGAGAATCAAAATGAATCAATACTTGTTTATTCATAAATTTTAATTAATATTGGTATAACCACCAAGATAAACACAGTTTCCAAACAATAATGTAATCTATCAAATGGTTTCATTTTGATTCACAGAAGTATAAAGCTCGAAAGTCGTGGTACTGAGGACCAGCGATCGTAATGCTTGCAGTGTGCCCAAACTCTGTTCTTACACTACTTGTAAGTAGATTACTATTGTGTACAAAAGTCCGCCTGAATAGGACTATGGCTATTTTTGCTGAATATGGAAATACGATGGTTGCAAACGGCCTAGGTGTTTCCGGTTTATAACAATTAAATAGAAGCCCTTCGTAAATTGACCTATTACAACCGGTGTCTATGAGGCTTTCTTTTGTTAAAATATCTTGGCAACATTTCTACTAACTTTGACCTTATTTTTCTCCTTCACTTTTAATGGTCAGTATTTTTTTCTCGATATGGTTCATTAACTCCAGTGTGGTGCAGTCTAAACAGATTGCACTGGTACAATAGAAGAGACAGCGGAACCAGGATAATTGTGTTGGAGACCTGAAGTTGTGTGAGACCTTATTCTGACCAATTCTGGTCAGCAAACGCTCAGTGCACTCTGCGGAGACACATTTAGGTTTGAGACAATAAGGTTGCTAGCTTAACTCGGTTAGAACACTTGTTACTTCCAACCCTTTTGAAGTTATGTGACACCAGTAAGCCGTTTCCCCTCTCACTCCCTGCATTGCTTTTCTAGAAACTGTCGATTCACAAACACAGCAAAATAACCAACTCAAACGAGTCGTTATAAAGTAAAAATATATGTGGTGATAATCAAAAGGGATATGGGAAGTTGTTGAATTAAACAAACGAGTAAACAAGCAGTAGGTAATCTAGTGCGACGCTTAAATAGTAACTTGTAAATTTGAGACCGATAAATGTTTACTGTTTTTGGACATATTCGGAAGTCGCCGAGAAGATTGCCATATTAAAAAATCTGTCTACAGAGGATTCATGTGAACCGATCAATACCTAAACTTCAGTAATTTCACGCTGATCTATCAAAAGCTATCTATTAATTTAGTTAGAGGAGAGCAGCCTGTCGGTGCCACCTCACATTGTATCTACCAATTTGTATGTAACTGCAAAGAAAGTTACATGGGCAAACGCGAGAGGTGTCTGGTCGTCAGAGTAAAGAAACATTTGCCTAAATGGGTGCAGGACTCCATTTTACCAAAAAACGGCAATGTCGTTGAAACACACAAGCAACAACAGTCCGCAATCGCGAGGCAGATCCTCACTACTGATCACTGTCATTTACCAGGTTGTGCATCCGGAATTTTATCCCAGTCCGCGATTCTTGCAGTTTACCGAGACTGTCACAATTAGTCGGCTGAAGCCCTGTGTGGTCAGAAACAAATGTTCGTGAGCTTGTCCCTGCCTTAGACTTAGTGACCTTTCCTAACCCATTGATCAATAATCCATCACACCGGTCTCTAACATCCGATGTAAAAAAAAACGTTTCATGCCACTTAAATTTGGTACTTAAGAGTTAATAGGAAATGCTTGATCTACAAGTTTTCGTGTTCCAACACTTCTGTTCAAACCTCTGAAGGGAATGAACTGATTTGAGTTGTTGACTTGTTGTATACACCATTTGGAGTGGAGGAGATAAACGTACGGAGCAGTGGGAATCATTCCCGAGTAAATTATCCCTGTGCTGTTTAGAACTGAAACCACTTATTAGATCCTGATTAAACAAATTAGAATCAGGGAAACAATGCAACAGTAAGACAATCTGTACGAGCATCTTTCTGAATGACTCGGAATAGTTGGTATTGTGAACAAACTACACAATATTTTCACTTGAGAAATTTGAAACACTGCGTTCCCTTGATCCAGTTCACCAGTAACGATAGAAGACATACGTCGCGAGATGTTAACATTTCGTTTACTCTCTTCAGTCACGAACGTAAAACATTGGAATATATAGGACATGCGGATGGCAACAACAATGGAAACAATCAACGATTGGGTTTACACAAAACAGGGACTGTTATCAGTTCCAGGGCAGGCAAACTGCATGAGTCAACAGTTTATGAACACAAAGGACCGGACGGCGAGTATTGATTAGCATGGCTTCGGAGAAAGCAAGCAACTTCGGATTCCGATTACGCAACAACACTTGGAACGAATTGGCGGGGTCAACAACGTTACCTGTTTCCATGATGTGCTTTGCTATGGATGAAGTCGGATTCCGTCTCACTCGTTCTGTTGCCATTGCCTGTTGCGTCATGGCGTGCACCATTCTTTGTCGTAGGCACCGATCTGTTCTGCCGATATAGACGTCACCGCAACTGCAAGTGAACTGATAGATTACATGTGAGACAGAACATTTCGGTAGGACACGATTGTGAATTAGCTGAGCGACACTCCTAGTTGTGAGTAGCAATCGTAATTCAGCCGCTGGGTATGTACGAGTTAGAGCAGAACGTAATTTTTGACTTACATCAGTTGTGATATGATCGCCTTTGAAAGGAAGGTTCAAAAAGACCTGCTTCTTAGGGACCGTACTCACGGTAGTCTTGATCAGTCTTTTCCGGCTGTGAACATCGATGAATTTCTCAGGATAGCCGTTAGCGAGTAATACTTTCTTTAGTCTCTCCTCCTCTCGTTGCAAACAGTCATCCGTGCATATCTCCCGGGCTCTATGAAACAGAGTTCTCACCAGACCTCGTTTATAAGTGATTGGTGCAAAAGAAGAAAACTGTAAATATTGACCGCTCCAAGTAGCCTTACGGTGTACTGAGCGTTGTAGTGAGCCATCCTGTCGTCTAATAAGTGAAATGTCTAAAAAAGATAAACTATCGTCTGCTTCCTCTTCATGTGGCATGTTTAATAGCGAGTTGGACAATAAATATTTTGTTTTACTGGATGCCTTTTCGCTACAATATTGTAGTGTGGAACCGGTAGAGCATGGAAAATCGGCCCAGAGCCAAGTTTATTACTGGATTTCATGCAACACTTCACTGAGTCAAAATTCTGAAATAACAATTTTTTCTCCCGATATATTGATGCTCTACGGTTTGAAGTTTTGGGGTCAGAAAATACCCTGTCATGATAAATGACTTATGCCTTAATGAAGACCAATTGCTGTCAACTAAAAGGCACTCAACTTCCGTCATAATTCCGTATTATTCATCCGTCACGAGATGCTGTCAAGTGGTGGAAGTTTTCCATAGTTATCCTGAAGTGCATTGGACTTATGAAGTTCAAAATACATTTCTGAGAACCGTTAACTTTAGGGGTCAGTCAGTAATTACAACAAATGTTCATTTGTCATTTTGCTACCAAGATTTTGTTGATCATTCAAAAGCACAACAAAGCTCGTAAATTCGGGTCAAACCTCGGTAGCAGTTTTCAGTAGACTGCTTGAAAGAAGGATGACCTTTGAATAAAAACTAACGAGCTGTTAACCAGTGAATTTGTATCGTAAGTTTTTCCAAAACCATGAGCAGTTTCCTGTTTTGTGTGCAAACGCTATCGATAATGCTTGTCAAGTTACCGTAACTTCCTTTTGTAACTCAGTGGATGTTTTTGTCAACTTTTGGTAAAATTGCAAAAAGACACTTTTAAATCCCGTATCTAATTTACAATTCACACATCATTACAGTACATAAGTGACTTACCAATTGTTAAACAATTAATTTATGTGAAACAATTGGTTCCCTTGAGCAGTTTGAATAAAGCAGTTAGAACTCGAACACTGGTAGATGCAAGCATTTCGCATCGACTCGTCAGTACCAAATTTACAATAACACGGGTGCGTTTTTTATAGCAAACAACTAGAGGGGTGGATAATCAATAAGCGGGTTAGGAGAGATCATTAAGTTCAGGGAAGGGTCAAGTTCACAAACAGTTGTTTCTGAACGCAGAGAGCTGGCTTGAGTCGGTTGATTGCGACTGCTTCGACAAACCGTAAGAATCTTGGGTTAGAATGACGTAACAGGACTCTGAATGCATAAGATGGATCGATAACGTGATCAGTGGTCAGGACGTGTCTAGCGACTGAGGAAGCTGGCTGTTTACGCGTTTCAACAACATTGCCACTCACCGGTAACACGGACTTCTGCATCCACTTAGGTAAACGTTTCTTCACTATGGAGCTCAGGCATCTCTCGGTTCTGCCTATGTAACTTTCTCTGCAGTTACATACAACTTGGTAAATACAATGTGAAATGGCACCGGTAGGCTGATCTCCTTTGACTGAAAACAACGGTAACTTCAGAGTCCGAGCGATTTCACGGAGTTCAGCTTCATTGAAAGTTTACTTAATCAAGTTCCTCAACCGTTGCGTTGTTTGGTGCATGATATTATCGCCCTTAAAAGGCAGCTCTGTGTAGACCTTTTATTACAATCCCTATCAAGAAGAAGAGAAAGAAAATGATGATAACCTTTCAACTGATAATTCACCGCTCATCACTACACGTTAAAAGCAGTTGTCAGTGAGATTGACATTTTATTGATCTTGTCAGAAGACAAACAATTTGCCATACCTTTGCTGTTTCTAATC
This sequence comes from Paragonimus heterotremus, assembly GCA_013368495.1. Lineage (NCBI taxonomy): Eukaryota > Metazoa > Platyhelminthes > Trematoda > Plagiorchiida > Troglotrematidae > Paragonimus > Paragonimus heterotremus. The sequence continues at coordinate 72,023 of LUCH01000690.1, read as the reverse complement.
AATAACGTATTTATAAAAGAAAATTGGTTGATAGGTGTTTTACCGTTTGTTCAACTTTCAACTTGTAATCACCTTCAAATTCGTCCCTCGGTGTCTTCTTTCATGTTTCATGCGATCAACCTTTCATGACCAATTACTATTCCATATACGGATGATCTAGAGATTAGTTTAAACTATCTCGTAAGGCTTTGTGATGACATTGTCTCTAATGTAACTAATACAACCGTATACTACATCATTACTTCGGAAGGAAGGTAAATCTAACCTATGTACTCTACCATAATCACTACGTGAACACGAAAATTACAGAACTAAGTACCAACCAGACCTATGAACATGTGAAAAGAAATGACATTAAAGATGCTACCAAGTAAATAAATCTTGCTTTCACTGATCACTATAAAAAACAATTATACCTATATCTATAATGGACAAATTCTATTCACCAGTGAGTAACAGCTTTAGTGAAGTTTGGTCGAAATAATTTAGTTAAATTCTGCAGAATAGAAATGCATGCACCCTCCTTTTGTCAACAGAATATATTGACGCAATCACTTTTGTTACAGTGGAACCGAACCGTTCACTCATCTCGGTTGCACTTATGTGACGTTCGTTCATTTTGCCGCTTTATCGTCATCCCCTAAATCTATATAACAGCTGGTGTAAAATAATTAACTGATGAAAATCACAAAATTGATAGTTTAGATCCTTACTTTGGGAGATTCTGCAAAAATTACACGAAGCCGATGCTTCCTGAACGGCAGGTTTATAATGAGTCTTAAACAACAGCGTTCGTCGGAATACACACTGAAATGCTAACAACAGGGGCTTAAGAACATGCCGTGATTGAAAATTACACATCTTTAACATTTTTATTTTCATTCTCTCAAATTTAATGTTTCTTAGAAGGTTGATTAGTAACTGGTGAATAATGATTCAGTTATGATCAGGTGCTGGTTAAACCTCTATTTGTGTGAACTAAAGATCACGCATAACTGATCACAGCAGTCACATTCTCATAAAATTTCCCCACATCGCATTTCGAATCGAAGTCTCATACTAGAGTTCCGCTTTCGCTAGAGGTCGGCAGGAATGCATATCACCGCCATGACTGGGATTGAAACTCTGGCTGTGATTTCCTGAAACAACTGCAGTGACCACGACGCCAACGATTCCACATCAGGCACGAATTAATTATTCTACAATAGTATGCGGCATTATTGCTTGTGGGTATTGCACAGGCTGTCCGATTGTCTTCAAGAAAAACACTGCAACTGTCCCATTAACAATTCCACAAATAGCAATTCATCCCAAGTTATGACTGCTTGAAAACGTAAATTTAGGATGGTATATTCTGCTTACTAGAAAACAGTAGAAGCTTTCCTAGTGAACTTCAATTCCTAATTATGAAAGACTGAATAGAGTCAAAAGTTTGCCCACGGCAAAGAGACTCAGTAGTGACGAGGTACAAAAAAAAAACAGAACTACAACTCAGTACTCCTCCCATAAAAGGTGTGGCTATGGAAATGTTACAACGGCCATCAATCGTAAGTTCAAGTTATGTTAAGTTTATATTGAATAACATCCCTTACACCCACTAATACTCAGTTTAACGAGGCCAATTGTACGTTTTTCAAGATAATGTTGGAACTTGTCGTGTAATACACATGTTTGAAGTACAGTCAGCAATTGACTGTTGTAGGTAGTGTTTCATGAAATTAGTTCAAATTACTATGGTCGGCCCTTAGAAAATTAACATATTGTTTATTCATTCGACTGAACAGTTGTAGGAGATTATGTAGAACGGTGTAGTGTACATAATTTACTCATTATTGGAATGGAGAAAATGTGATACGTCCTCTTTTACTATTGTTTTCGATATTTTTCAAACTGCGTCTTAATAGCTAACAGGAATAAATGACAAAATTCCTCATGGAAATATATAAGTGATGAACGTGTCAAGCAAACAGGCACATGAATTTGATTGAAATTTGGAGAGCCACATTTTTTTCTTCAGGAGTATTTTGTTCCTCCAACTATTGAAAATATGTTTGCTCTATGCCACTCTTCAGGAACAACACGGTTTCAAGATAACCGTTACCGTGACATACACATGCAATCGAAACTCTGTATAGTTGATGAAGACAAAACATAAAATAAACAAATTTCTTAAAACAAAAGAATTTGAAAAATATATTGTTGTTTAATTGAAAAGTGATGGTGAATGAAAGAAAAATGGAATTCTGTTAACGCGTGTTTTAGACCATCAATTTAATGTATAAGCTAGGTTACCTTTTATTTGCACTCACGAACTACAGGGTTCCGACAGTTGTTTCACAATGTATTCGATAACTCCTCTTGTTTCGCCTGTTGTCGTTTAGTCTCCAGTAGTCATGCAGTCATGCCCAGCAGAGTGACATGAATATTGAATTGAGTTGCCGTACGTCAGTTTGGTTTATTTTCAGTACTAACATCCCCGATACCTTTTTATGCCCTGTCAGCTTATCTAAGCAAATCATTTCGAACAAAAGATAAAAACATACAGCTTTCTTGTAAAACAAGCATTTCCTCCTGCGGGTTGTGTAGTACAGTTCGAATGCACGTGATCTAGAGTGCTAGTCTCAACGCCATGTAAAATGGAAGCTAGAAGCGACCATTGAAAAGGTGTATATGCACTGCGTGGGACGTGTCACCAAAGTGGTTGTTGATGTACTATTAGCAAGGAGGGGACTGCACATCATAGGTGGAAACCAATGTTAGCGTTCGTCGTTCTGTATTTCTTCATATACAGTAACTGATATTTAAAAGTAATTGGCTTTTCAAGCCGAACGTACTTTTAGGTCACAGCAATTCTGATCTACTCGTTTCTAGAAATTTCTTGCTTCCTTCCACATAAGTCCGTTTAGTTCAATGTTACAGTGAAGCAACTTCCTACTGTAGTTATTAAGCCAGAACGTGAAAAGTTGTTGAGTATTTTCTCACAGGTTTCCACTCTCGATAATGCTAATTAATTCAGGATAGGCATAAATATTGATCACTTCAGTGGGAGAGTCATTACTAAGGAATGTTTCAAACGCGTCATCTTTTGCAGCCGTTTGTTAATTTCCAAAACATTTGTCCATTTCAGGCAAACTAAGTTTACGCCAACTGTCTTTGTATGTACTACATGTGAAACTCTTGACTTTCGTATACACAGAGTAGCCTACCTGTATTTACAGGTAGTAACCACGCTCCCGTTAGTTCTTTCTAGTTAGCCATCTCTGAACACTTCTTGATTATTTGGCTCTCCGTTCCACTAATTGGTGACGTTGAATGGCGACCCGTTCATGTGAGTGGTAAGCTCAGACGGTTGACGTGTCGGATTGTCCATCACGACAACACCATCCAGATATCCTTTGTCACATACGCCTGCGTCACTCCGAGAGTCCCATTGCGATATGCCAGCAGAGCGTGCTTCGGAAATTTCACTTACGGCCCTTCTATTTACTTCAAATAAATTCATTGAACAATAAGTTGTGAGCATGGGATCCGTAGAGAAAACTGCTTTTTTAATTGACGAAATATATTTTTCACATCGGAGAGAATATTATCAACAGCGTTTTACGAAAGCAATGAAAAAATCGTCCGCATCAATGAAGCTGGAAAGAAAACGGAATGATTCTCGAGGTAATAATGTGAGAGAGTGCCTGGTCAACCATTGCTCATTTGAACAGATTACGCAGCCAGGTTGGAGGCTGCTTGTAATGGAGTGAATTTACCATGTTGACGTCAAAAGTTCGTAAATGTACCATGATATTTGATTACGGAGATATTTAGAAAGATGCCTGGCATCCTTCCTCAGGGCTGACCGTCTTCGATTATCTTCTAAGATTTATTCACTGTAGTCATAGTGAAAGTATTATACAATGGCTACAGTATTGCTTGAATAATTGCCATCAATATAACCCAGACTTTTTCCCCTCAAGTAAAATGAAGTAGAATTTGCACTTAGGATTGACTGAAAATTAGCGTCATCTTGGTTTTTGTAGATGCTTGAATGACGCTATATAGTTTGTTATCCTGACTTAACTAACTGTCGCATTCCTGTAAATAATCTTCTAATAGTTCCAGTACTCGAAGTATCAGCGTGTTTCACGAATGATAAAAATTACGTAAAATGTGTTTCTGTTAAAACAGCTGATCAAAATTTAAGAATTTACACCTGAAGACTAGACTATTGAAGATTTTAAGGAAATTTCCTTTACATTTTCCCACCAGAATTCAAACATCAGCCAAATGTATTCTTTCAAACAGCAGGTAAGTAATACAGCTCATTTCAACGCAGTCAGCAGTCATTTAAACTAGGCTGTATACTACAGTAATGTTAATTCTTGTGGTAGTCTAACCCTAAGTGTGTAAATAAAATAAGCTGGGCGAGGTATTCACTCACTATTGCATATTTGTCCTACTGATCAAAATGTTTGTTTAACACAGGAAAACATAAATTCGGTGACATCAGTGAGCTCTCTTGAAGTGGGCATTTTTCAAAGAAGAATAATTACCATGATGACAAAAATTTGCGCTGACATTTTTCGTGCCAGTACTGTTAGAACAGCTACAGTAACGCGTGTTAAGAAGCAGAATAAAGAGTCTTCTAATGTATGAAATCACGGCGAAATGTATAAACCCATATCTGGCTGGCACCGAAACGAATTCCAATACCATCGTTTACCCTCAGGTTGGTCATAGAGTCTTAGGGAAAATCATCACTGTCCAGTAATGTTTCTTCAACTTGTATTGATTCACCGTCTTGTTTCTGAGGAACAGATAACATCGGCTATACAAGAAAGTACTCGACAGACAGAATACTCATCTCATATGACTGGCGACCTGATTGCAGCCGAAAGCCGCAGCTTAATTTTGTTCCACTTGGACGACTCAGAGAACACGGACAGTGAGGGCCAAAAACGAGCCAATCTATTGCGTCACGCCTACTTAAGACAGAGGTGTAAAATGTCACATCTTATAGGTTGCAGAAGAAGTCGTTAGTAGACTACAAAACCGCAAGCTGTGCCCGAAGGAGTCTTTTGTTCAACCAGTCAACCTGACATGACTTCTCATCAGTGGACTAAATGAAGCTACAACACAGTGACCGTGTCCATTATCTCCAAGTAATATTACGTAGACACTGTTCTTTTGCAATATATTTTCGGACCTAACTTTTTCTATTTAGCCTGAAGATAATACACTAAAAACAAGCTTTTGAATCATGTTTTATATTCACGTAAAACTGAAGTAAAACGTGTGTACCAACTGATCTTCTCTAAACACAGTCAAAGAGTTCCCGATTCAATCTTTCGAGCAGCGAGGTGTGCACTAAGTAATGATTAATAGAATAACTGCGCTTTCAGGCTTTCGTTATCCACAGATTTGTTCATTTGACTTCGGATTACTAATTAAGCTTTATGTGTTAGATTATTCTACAAATATATTGAAAGCTGTTGCTATGGATATCAGAGAAGATTATCTAAACAGTTAACAGTGAGTATAGAATTTTACAACCTCGCATAAAAACATTGTGCGTGAAGTCACTATTCAACATCAATAGAAATGAGTAAATGATTACGCAAAACTCACCTCTGCTTATATGTGAACACTGAATCCATTGTGGTTTGAATCCCATCGATCACATGCTGTGATGCTTACTTTGAGTGACTGTCAACCATCGTGTAGTCTGAAGTCATACTAATGACTCAGTTTTGAGTCAACCATTCCCATGTTCACTGTGCCGATGTTAGCTAAATAGTCACATTCAAAAACAAGTCATGGTCGCTGTTCCTATGGCCATTGCCATTCTCTTGATTTCTATAGGTCCTTTGAATGTCTATAAAGTTACGCTTCACCAACCAACCTAGTTAAGAGAGTAATTGTGTAATTCGCAATTCTCATGAATTAATTATGAGAGAAGGATTTCATCCAACTTTTTCAAAACCATCTAGGACACTAGCGGAAGAAATCTTAGAATGCAATTTGATCAGTGATCATGCCTGATCACAGCTTCCAAAATTGTGCGTTAAGTACTCTTCCGGCGATACTCAGTTTACAAATTCCAATTGTGTGTCTGATGTTAATATAGCAGAATTGTTGGTTAATTCATTTCTTGCCGAACGTCGACATCTGGCCATGGAAGATTAAGTGTTTTGACGAAACGTTTTTGAATGCATAGTGGAGGGGAGAGCAAGGGGATGGTTATTGCTTCTGCGGCTGCCAACAGGCGCTCTTTCACCCGTTTTGGTTGTAATCCATGAGCGTGATAGATAGGACGGAATGATTCGTTGGGATCGATTGAGTGATTGGATTCCATTGGGTGCGCAGCGATAGAAGATGAGCAAGACTTGGCTTGGCCAAGTCTCGTAATCAAAACCACTATCGTTACAGCCATCGATCATTTGTACAATCGAAGTGAACTTTGTGAAACTGATAACAATCCGTTCGATTCATTACTGTATATTTTCTCACATGATTGACCCATATAAATGTGTTGTATTTAGCCTGATGATAAATCGCGGAAAACAAGCTTGTTCGCTACACGTTCTTCTAATTCATTTCTGTTCATCATATACCAGAGCTATGACTTAAATAACCACAACAAAAATGTGAGTAGACTTTTGAGTACAGTGCTGTCAAAACAGTGGACAAGTCCCTGGAGTGTGGTCTTTCTTTCTACAGACATTCCATTTCATCCACTCAGTTCACTATGAACGGGACATATCTAGTTAAATAAAGCCACTTTGTGAGGACCGGTAAGTTACCTATCAGTCAATTCTGATCACTAGGACTGCAAACAGACTGTACGATCCGTCTGTTTATTTTGAGTCTCCTTCAATTCATAGATTTTTAGTTAATAGAGCTCTGATTTATGCTACAGTTGAGTCAGCTCAGTTGTTAGTTCTTATATTTCCAAACAGCCAACGCCAAACAGTGCCTCCCACTTGTCCCAGACGATCAGTTGATGGTCTTGGAGCTTGTATAGATTTTGCAAAATTAAACCTGAAAAACAAACCGCCTTGAACAGATTCATCAGTTGGTTGGTTCACAGAAAACCCATGAATCTTCTGCTCGAGATCATGTGATCGAAATTCATCAGAACCACGCTAGTCGCAGTAATGCAGCTTGTGATGGTATGATTGCTGCCATTCTCCTCAGTAATAATGCGAGGTTTTACGTAGCGCATATCGGATAGTTCATTTCTTATTTCTGTCATGAATTCGTGATTAAACTTTTGTCTTTCTGAAGAATTCTGTCTTGCGTAAGTTTCAATCTGCTGTAACTTATCTGCAGGACAAGCCCCATCTTCTATTAGAATGTTTCTGCTAGTCACTCTGCCTTCGGACAAATTCTCATCTCAAACTTTGCCAAATACTGACCAGTGTCGTTGTTTCACACGATGTTTTACGTACATACATATATTTTACAAATAAATATGGATCAGAAAATGAAGCTTTTACCTTTGTTGACTGAAATTTTAAAAATTTTTAGTTTATGTCGTTTGGTCATGAACCTAACGGTTGCACAAGAAGACTAAAAATGTTACACCACACATGTTCTCGCAATACAATTCAAGTGATTTCATTCAGTAAACTTCGGAGGTGATAAATTTTCACCGCCAAAACATGCTAATGTACCACAACCTATCAATTGTACACTGTTCCAGGTTTCGTAAAACACCGTACAAATTCTCGAATACTGATTCACCCCTCATCTACATAATCAACACCAGGTTGGCCGTAGATCGTAGATTGTACCTGATCAGTTGGCTGACGACCATATCATTTCATATACAAGTTTCCATATAAGATGCTTAAAACATTCCAACATATGAATGGTGGGAATGAGATTATCTGACGAACGGTGCTCGCTTGAATACTTAGATTCCAAAGTCGCTAGAAGATTTGGCTGCTCTAATTTCTTTTTAGTGGAACTCTTCTAACCTTTTTGTTCGTCTGGGACATTCTACTGTAGTCTTTCTGAATCTTTTTAATATTCATTGGCTTTTGCGTGGAGTATAATTTTTCGGAGTTTTTATGATTGTAGACCGTTGATTCAAACGTTACATAATGTGGTTCGTGCTTGACTTGCCTTGTTGGTCACACGGTTGCGAGGGTCAGTAACGTAATTTGTTATTAGCAGTGAAATGTAAGGTAAAACCCAGTGCCATTGGAAGAAACGCTAGAATAGGGGATGTTTTCATATTACTTATAAGTAGCTTGATTGGTTTACTAATTTTGGATAGATACATTCATGGAAAATCTGGGCTTCATGTGGACTTAAAGAGCAGACTGCTCATGAGGATGAAGTGTGCCACCAGCTCAGCTATGAAGTCGAGGCAAGAATGTTCTACTTTGAATTGCGCAAATTGTGTCGGAGAAAATTATGAAAAATAACTGTTAACAACTTTAGGGAATTTCCGCTGAAAAGACCAAAAAATTACATTGATATTGCCAATACAGTTTGCTTCCAGAATATGCACCATTAAGTTAACAAAAAGTCAAGCTATCTTAGAAAACTTGTTTTATAACTGGAATTTACGTCTTGCAGTTTAGACACCAAAAATTTGGAATAACGCTAAATGATTCACTTGGATAAGCTTGTATATTCAAACTGTGTAACATGCCTATCTATCTTTCATTCGAGTGGAAGAGATCAAATGAACATTCCTGAGAAGTAGTGACGTACAGTTTGTTGACTTTCTTTTACTCATTGAAACACCATGAAATTGCGACACAGATGCGACGTGAAGGAAGGCAAATCATTTCCAGTGATTTCGGCTCAACCAGTCACTGTTGTCTCGTGTAGCAAGTGTCTCCTTCTCGTTTCAGAATACTTAAATCGTGTTTCGAAAACCTCTCATGGAAAACCTCGGATCGGATTCAGGTTATTTCAATTGATTGTGTAATGTAGTTCTAACGCAACTAAGTAGATCAATACTGTGTTCAGCTTCGATTCAAATCCAAGGTCATATGATTGGTAGTGAGTAATGAAATAATGCGAAACGACAAACCTCTCAAGATTGCTCACTGGCAGGTCCACACCCATAGTTAAGAGAGATCGGTTTTTACCAAACAACACAATTATTGATGGAAAATAAACCGAAATGTTGAAGTGATATTGTTATTACCCTATTTGAAGCAGTTTTCATGTTTATGAAAATGATTATTCAACAAACCTCTTGATTTCCATATTTTGAACCAACTTGCATTAACGATGCTGCTGCTACGGTTTGAATCCATTTCCATCACATGACTATTAACTTGGAAGTTGGTTCGTTTCGTTCTTTTTAAAAGATTTATTCAGTTTGCTACTTGTTTGAGGTCACACATTTGAGGTTGAAAAGAGTTCATGAAGTGTTATCAGCTTAGAAATTTCACTTCACGGCTTTTGTTCTGAAATGCTTCAGGCTGACTGGTACAGCACTTTCAGTTCAATTTTAAACTATGTCCGTGGGTGAGAAGACGTTTGCAACAATCGTTTTGTCTTTGATCATGTTTGGTTGCCAGCCCAAACGATCAAACACCCTTGAACTGAAATGTAACGTAGTAGTGGTCCATTCAAATGATTTTTGTTTATCTGTTTGAAATGCTTGGAACCCTGATCGATCAGACTACATTACTCAAAAAGAGCACACAGTAATCATGAGCTTGGTTTGACTTGGAAACATTTTTTTTGGTGGTCCAAATCCATCCAGATTCCAGAATCTTCCTGTACGGATTACCTCATAATTGACGAAGGTGTTATATTGTTCACCAGTACCATAATCAGTGAACTGTCTGTACCCCTTCGTCATATTGTAAATCTTTATTGGATTTGTTTTTTGTTACATGATAGGTACTTCAGAAGGGGTGGTTGTGATGACTTTTCAACATTGCTTGCCACATACCTAAGAATTCCTCGACGAAAAGTTTCATACAACATTGTACATCAAAACGTGGTTCGATACGGAAGCGACCAGGAATAGTTCAGGTATGTTGTGATGAAAATCAGCCAGGTCAAGTGTAAACAATATGAATGGGAACAATTTGGCTCATGCTTTGGCTGTCTGCTTGATCAGACAGCCATCTAACTAAAATTATGAACGTCAGTGTTAGTTACAAAAGCAAACATGCGGCAAGCAGTCCTTGAGCACTTTTTCGTCACACAACCTCGTACCGTTTGGACTTCTTGGTGTATAGCACTTTGGGTACAACCCGGCTAAGTTAACCGGAAAATCACACCGAATACATTTCACCTGATATTGTGTAAAGTGGCAAAAGAATAATCAAACATAAGATCAAACTAGCTGAAATCGCGGCTGCAAATATATCACATTTGTTCGCAATTTCTGCGAAATAACCATGTCAAAGTCTACGGTGACTACCATTTTTATACGTTGTACTTTCTGGCCCTAGAGGTTTGAAGCTTGTGCCCTTCCGCTCCATATTTCGCTGGATAACTTGATTCTTAATGTTAACAACGTTGTCGACTTCATCATCGAGTACAGTCATTCTGGTTCTCCCAGGATCGCTGTTATCATCGTTATGTACTCAAGTCCAGTCCAAAAACTTGCAGTATAAGCCCAGCATAGTGAATTTTCAGCTAGTGTTTTAAATAATAATGTAACCACAAACGTTTTTACTTAAATTTCGTCAAACAAAGTGACAAAATCGTTCACAGTCTACAACACGCTGTCGCTAACTAAACTTTAAAGAACAAGGATCCCTGATTAACTACAATTCTGACTGGCAAAGAAACACTAAAGAACTGCACATTCGGCTGTGACCACGAAAGAGCCTGGGGACACAAAATGCGATGGGTCTTGAACCAGAGTACTATTATCTCCAAGAATTTCGTTGCCAGGCTTTTTTCAAGTCTTCATATTGGGTCTAACGATACAATTGAAAAAAAACATGCAAGTATGGTTCCACTCAGTTTAACCGGAAATGCCTTCCACGCGTTAAATGTCTTCATATTTTTATTAGGTAGATAAAGAAATCCTGTAAGTATACAGCTATTAAAATATTTCAAAACACAACGGAACCAAATGGAGAAAAATGCTCTCACACTAACCAAACATACAACTTGGATCTCAAAACGACTGTGTACATGCTACTGATATAGATGGAACCGTGCATATTGTGCTATGATTAACGGTCTGTGGACACCACGCCCAAAAAGTAGTTCTGTGTATATGGTCAAGAGTTGATGACGTCATTTGTCGGCAGCCGATGAAAATTAAACGCTCACAAATTAGGACTTATTCGAAGGCAAGTTACAACCTTTTGACCAATCCATCTAGTAAGATAAATCTCAATACTGTTGTGTTAAGATAGAATTATGGCAGGTGTCCCCTGCTGGAGGCACCCTCCATGATTTAAAGACGCAGTTCTGTCCGCTGATTCAGTTCATTCATGCAAACTGAGTAGAGAAACGTTGGCAAGCTTATCTTCCGCGATACATCAGACTTGGTTGTTTCGTTATTGGGCGCTGCGTTGTTAAAACACATGTATTATGTTCTACAGGCTAAATAATTATCTGCTAACTCAATTAATCCCGTCGGGACACTGGAATATCGCAACATTCAATAGTGCTTCCGGGTTAATGCAGTTGAAACATTTCTACAGTTCACTAAAACAAACAACTTGTAAAAATTGTTGTTAGAATTTGGTAGGCATGACTAACAACAGCATGCAGTACCCATCTCTAACCTACATGAGAACCTTGACCCGTAAAAGTTCCACTCAGCTGAGAAGTAGTTTCTACAATTATAAACTTCTTGGGCAAGCCACTGGGTGTAGTTTGGAAAAATCCCTGTGAGGAATGAAGTTTATTTGTGTAACCATTCACTGATCAGTAATTTTATGAGCGAGATCAAAGAGTAAGTAAAACAGTTCCATACTGAATATCGTGTTGCTTGTTTGGCATGTCTCTAAACTACGTACACTACGAAAGTGTGATAAGTAAGTACCGTTCTGATGAACGTCATAAACAAATTCAATACGGCTTCTGTAAGCGCGGCTAATAAAGGCGTGGGTGCGATGTTCCGACGAAAATTGTTTAAAGTCCAGCTCACATTTTCACACTGATAGGATTGTACACATCGCGTCACGTGTAAATGGTACTCACGACAGCAACTTTTAGAGTACCGCCACACTGTCAGTTTTTCCAAGAGGGGTCCATTCGTAACACAGAGTACAGCACATTGATAATCTTCTTCGCCTTCTGGACTAAACGGCAACACATTATAACACACGGCTACGGATCCATTGATCGGACATTGTGAAACCGAGAGCACAATAAGTTTTATCCAGAGCTGTGGCACAAGATTAGTTTATTGATTGTTTCCATCCGAAAACAGGTAATCAAGTTAATGTAAACAGTGGGACAGATTTTCTCTAAGCTGTTTTATTGATGAACAACAGAACCACTAAGAATAATTGCAATGAAACATAATGGTGACAAATTATTCTTGCTAATCCGGGAAATTGTGCTTGTTTCTTTGACTTACGTTTGTGATACTTTCTTGTTTTGTTGCACGAGGTGAATATAATTTATACATCTGGAGCAAGCAAACTGCCAAGCTATAAATAACTCGTCATAACCAATAAACAATTTAAACAGCATCGAACGGCTCGTAACCTGTAATTTATTTCCTGTGTTTAGGTCGTCATAAGGGTTGTTGTGTTCCTTACTCTTGTCATTTTTACCTCCAGTTATTTCTCCTTTGTGGATTAGTAAATAAATAAATCTCCAAGTATTCTGCATATTCTATCGTTGGATTCACGTTGATACTCAGTGAACAACGTCCGATTGTTTGTTGCATATTTTAGCCACAAATGGTGAATTGATATTAAACGATGTTTCATTTAAAACAAGGTCATAAAAATATGTATATAATATGAACCGAAATTCGTAACTGATGCGTTATAAAATGCTGATAAAAAGGATTTTAGAAGAAAATCTTGGTAAAATGCAAATGCTTGTCAAACTCGGAGACCAACAACAAAAACCGGTGATGTGAAATTTGCTCACACGGTCTATCTCAGTTTGCCAGTTTGACAAAAATCGTACAATTGGTATGACTACATGCTCTGTGGTTTCGTCAGAATTCACTCGTTCTCTGAGAACAAACCAAACTCAATGATATTCGAGATAACGACTCTTCTAGTTACATGAATTAAATAGTATGGCTTAGAACAACACGTGTAACAAACAGTCTCGAGGAAATCGTCATCAGATTTCGTGTCCATAGAAGTTTAAAATAAAGCAGTTAGCCTAATCGATTCAGTAGATGACGAAATGCAATTGTCCTCATATCCTTGATAGTCAAGGGAACAGTGACCCACAGCGGTGGGGCAAGTAAACACACGGTTTCTGCATACAAATTGGTAAGTTTATCTAATCCGATTGTTGCTAGCTCGGTTGTGATCCGAACTGGTTTGAAAAGGTGTTCTGGTCTAGTTTACTGAACTTTGGGTAGATTAAGAAATCCAAAGGTGACGATCTGTGTTGGCTGCAATGCAGACGATCCATAAATACCTCAGCGATTGGTTCCCTTTCAACCTAATCTCTCTGACCATACGTTGTTTAGGCTCTATTTAATCGGACTGGGGCACCGTTCGATTGTTGAGCGGTATAAGATGATTACTAATTTATCCTGATCCAACGAAGAAATGATCACTTCTGTAGCTATATGGTAGGTGGTTTTATGTCGTTCCTCATTATCTAACCGCCGAAATAGTTGGACAGATTTCACTAAAACAGATCAGTTAATGCTGAGATTAGTTCAACTCTGACAAACCCTCCTGAATCGTTTCGATCAGTATCGGTTTGTATGATTCAACTAAGTTGCAACGTAATCGCAAGTAGACAATTAGTTACATTAGAAATCATTCTGAAGAATGCAACACTTTATTTTCAGACCTTACGAAAAGAGAACTTTCACTTAGAAGTATTTTTTTCTCACTTTTGTTCCAAGTGTAAATTAATAAATCGATGAGCAGAGTAGTGTTTTCCCACTTCAGTATATCTAGTTGCTATCCATTTTGCTTCAAAATACTTTTCTGTCATACAACACCCAACAGGTTATCTTATCTAGCTACACTTTCGGAGTTGCTCTCGCAGAAAGCCTAGCACAATCACGTCCAGTTAAAAGACGCTACTACGTGAGAATAACTCTCACCTCTGGCAATGTTTCTTGTATTACATAGCACCAATTCCCCCAAGAAAAGACAACTTTCGAAGCGAAGGGGAGCCAAATAGGTGTTGTTTCTTCAAGCAAAGTACGTGGTATGTTTTCATTAATGCGGTTCACAGAATTCCGTCATTGACTGCTTCGGGATTAAGTATTCATTTGATGAAGGTTCAGAGTAGGGTCAAGTGGCGCACGATGACAAAAAGAACCGAAGTAAATCAGATAGGATTACAAAATTTCGGGATATTGTGATTGGAAGACATCAACCTAAGAATTACCTGGATCAACTGATGCACCGACGGAACGATGTAAGCTGACAGTTTCCATCAACAGTCTGTTTTGAAATTTGAGTCAGACCCTAACTCACCAATGACAATTTGCACGGCAACATAGGTCCTATATTTTCCACTAACCAAAGAGGCTTTAAGAACGAAAACGGAAAGCAGAGTAGTCCTATATTTTGAGAATAAGATTAACCCTGTCGAACAACAGATCATCAAAATTTACACTTCGGAGGGTTGTGAAGTGTGAAAGTTATCAAAATTGGAGTTTACATAGTGATTAGGAATCGAGTGCAAATTGATTCACGCTGAAAATGGAAATAATGCAGACTGTTCGCCGCATAGGCCGATACCGGACGTGTGTAATGCCCCTTTCTATTATGTCGTCCGATGGTTAAATGAAAGTTTAAAGCCTACAAGCAAACATCCATTTCAACGCTCTCTGTATGATGCGTTTAAATCTGTGAAGGTCACTATAAGCCTAATTGTCGATAACACGTTTGTATGTAGAAGCGTTAATGAGGGGAGCCATTGAACGTGTATGTGAGTCTACTGATAATTCAAGATTACAGTACCGCTGTAGACTCCTTTTCTGAAAATGTTGTATCTTAGTTAAACATCCAATCTGCGATTTATTTTTAACGGATCATTTATTGATAACTAGATACGGTGGTTGTGGAGGCCACTGGCCACGTGATCCAGTCGTAGGCAAGCTTGAACACAACCAGGTGAGAAAACTGACCGATAGTCCTTTTTATTGCTGTTATGTCGATAATATATTCACGATAACGGGTTGCTTGGACAAAGCTGATAATATTTTGTGTATGTCCAACACAGTTCATTTTCTGTACAGTTCAAATGCGAAGTAAAAGTGAACAGTTCGTTTACGATCCTTGAAGCTAATCTATTCATATAGATAGATGGCTCGCTGAAGTGATCTATCCATAGGAAGCCTATGCGAACAGGGCAAAATAAAACTTTCAGTAGCCTTGTACCGTTAAAGCAAAGGGGGGTGCTGTCTACTGCCTAGCGAAAACACCTGAGAACTTTCCTGAAAGACGCTATTCGACAGGAGCTTGCTCACAGTTCTGACACCCTGAGGCGAAATAGCTATCCGAAACCGCTTAGTTTTGAGAACGGCGGGAAGAACACATTCTCTGATAACTCGAGTGGATAAGCAACCTATATTCGTCAATCTGCCAATCAGATGTAACTTAACAGCGGATTTTCACAATCTTAGACTCTACAGTGCACTGCTGGGAACTTTCCAAGCATCAACTTCGAGATCGTGGTTCATCAATAAGCACACGCTATCTCGTGAAGTGGGAACAAATTGCCTGGTCACTCCAAATGTATGGCTGTTTACTAGTTTCCCTGTTGCTGAGCATCGGTGTGTTCTGGGAGCCTGACCACACAATTTGGTGAAGACACAAGGGAACATCACCCAACACGGTTTAGGAATGGATTCAGAAGTGTCAGTAATTAGCGCTATCGAAAAATATGTGGGAACACGGGTCACAACACAAATCCTACTAAGATTTTTTATATCGTCTGCAAAATTCCAAGATAGCAGCAAAATCAGTGAAACTCCCGAAATCGACGACAGCTAAATCGACTGTCATTCATTTACGTCACCGTACGCTATTTTGTCCCAAGAAGTTCATTCAAGCTCTTTGAATCTCTTGACCTACAATCCGCCCAAACGCGAATGTAGATACCGTTCCTATTGCGTTAATACTAGCGAACTGTTAAAACCACCTTAGCGGTGGATAGAGTTGATTTACATATAGATTGAACATGACCCACAAATGATCGTAGATGTCGCATTCCCATAGACTTTCCAGTCGGCCCCTTTCAAAAAAAATCACTACACTCGAGTTTCGCTCCCATTAGAGCTCATCAGTAGTGCATATCATCGCCAATGCTGGGACTTAAACCACGGACACGCTGTTCATGAGGCAACCGTGTTTACCACTGCGCCATCAAAATCCCCTAATACTACTTGGAGAGAAGTCCTAGTCGAGGGGTCATTGATTGGAGTTAACAGACAGTAACTGTCTCCATTTTGAGACGATCGGGCAACCTGATCATTACTCACAAGCGAAAGTGGTTGAGCGTTCACATATGATAGTTCGGTCGTGCCTAATGTGAGGTCAATGGCGCAGTGGTAAACACGGTTGCCTCATGAACAGCATGGCCGTGGTTCAAGTCCCGGTATTGGCGATGATATGCACTACTGAGGAGCTCTAATGGGAGCGAAACTCGAGTGTAGTGATTTTTTTCGAAAGGAGACGACTGGAAAGTCTATGGGAATGCGACATCTGCGATCATTTGTGGGTGATGTTCAATCTATATGAGAACTGATTTAGTTTCTTGTCCACTGTCCAGTGGTGAGTGCATTTTCATCACGTCTTAATCGATAACTATTAATTAACATCTAGACCTGTAATGATTGACTGATGAATTTCCGAAGAGCATTTTCATTATTTTGTTATTCAGAAAAACTCCCTTAGAAACTCCGCTTCTAGTGAGCAATCGTTGCATTCCCTGAATGAGCTCTAGGTTTCAATGACCTGACTATCTGCTGAAAGCAGTTATTGCCAAGGTGTAAATTATTTGAGATACTTTGTGCGAAACTGGAATTTTTCGTTCGTGTTTGTACTATTAAGGCAATGCTTGTTTGATTAAGCAGCAAATAACACACCTTACAACACATAAAACACCTGTTTAGTTAGTCTCAATCCTTGCATTTCTCTCTGGAACGTCAGTACACTAAACTAAGTGTTTCTTTAGGTCACGACGCTCGCGAAACAATAAATGAGATAGTTATTAAGCAGAACGCTCTGGTGGTCTCGTTTAACGTTATAAACGACACCCACACATAATACTCGCTATGGAGTTTAGAGGCTGACCGCCGACGAATGACTAAGTCTGAAGCGAGCGGTTGACTGATTCACGCCACACAGGGAAATCACATATGAAAAACCAGTCGGACGACACACATTATGTATGATATGTAATAAGTGGGCATATTGTACTGAAAAGGCGCTCAATAAAGCACAGTCATTATTGCTTAACTCCCTAGTTACCATGCCACATGCGCGCTTGCGATTTTGAATCACATTTCCAGTCCACAACACCCCCCGGTTTCCGCTCACACGTCGTGTGCACTTCTACCCGGTTGACGTGTCTGATTGGCACCTTCTATCCGGGGGTTGTCCGCCTGTTATTCCTCGTCCGTTGATCCGATTTCGTTGAGCAATGGCTTGTCCGGTCGCTCGTGTTGTCCTCCGTCTATCCACTGTGGGCTGTGACCGTAGTTCCCAGCCTTGTCGAGATATTCCTGCGATTGTTGGTCATTCATCCTATTTTGGCTGCCACGTCTCGTTTGTTGGTCCGATCTGGTCGAGCGATGACTCATCCGGTCGCACACGCCGTCTTCCATCCGCTCGGTGTGAGTTTTTGAACGCATCTCCCCCTGTGTTGGGGTATTCCGCCGAGGGTTGGAATGCTCGCACTTCCTGCCTTACAGTCCACCACGTGATTGTAAAGTTTAAAAACATTATTCACATCATACCCCAGGCTGGCCACTGGAATCTACAAGTTACTAAAATGCCACATATCATTAACCAGTGGTGGCTGAGCAGATGAAAATATGACGCAAGCGCAAAGTTGATCTCTAAATTGTACTCTCATTTTGTGTACTTCTGAGTCGCCTCAGTATGTGTGGTGGACTTAAGTACTGCAAGTCTACAACACTTTCTCACAACTGTCTTGTCGAACGAGTTCCTCGGACATCCTTAGATGATATGTGAGTGGCACAATTTTCAACACGAATGACTCGGAGTGGTTCAGGTATGGGTGGTACCTTGGAAACACTGAGACAAATGTTCACATTACATTAACTTATTTTCGAAGAGAACAAATTCTCAATACTCCGCGTTTCGCCTGAATACGAACCAGCGATAGAAACTGCATGCAAAAGCGCGACAAGCTCTCAGAGTTTCTCCAAACTCCCGGTAAGGCTGTCTAGCTTCGGTGGTCGAGCACTTGTTCCGTTTGGGCATGCTGTTTCAGTCGTTGGTTCAAATCCCCCGCAAGGCCAGATTTTCACGATTTTCACTTCTAAGTCAAGTAATACGTCGAAATACCTACTGGCAGTACGTCCGCTTACGGCAATCCGTTATCAGCCACAGTCTCAGAAATGCATCACATGAACTGCAAGGGCCATACAGGTCATAGGAATCACCACGTCGACCATTACTACGGCAAATAATGGCGTTGGTTTAGTTTCCAAGTTGGAAAAGAGTAAGACAACAATTAACAGCGCATAAATTTAAGTAAATTTTGATTTGACGGTTTCGAGGGGTTTTATGTCTTAGTAGAAATCTGACTATTTTTCAGTAGTCCGTTTCGTTTAATGATGATTGCCGACACAGTCACCCATGAACTTCCGAATTATTACTTATGCATCTCCGGCCGAGCATTTTTGTCCCATCTAGTCGTTGGTTGGAGGCATTAGGCGTCTGGTCGAATGTAATGGTGTAAATGTTCTGTTATCTGATTGTTTTGTCGAGGAATTAAACATGGTTTATAAAGCAAGAGAGAAGTCAGAATGAGATTAATCTGCGGAAATTATCCAGCTATCATTTGCAGCCCTGTCTTCTCCGTGTTGTTTAGATTTAGGTGAGTAGCTTTCGAAATCAGGTTTATATAGGTGTGTTTTGTGAGCTAAATCCTAATCGTTCTTTCTGCGTTATCTTGAGAAAAACAAGGACCTACATCTCTCACGTGGTTGTGCGGTACTTGGTCAACCACTGACATGCTGCTTTCGAAGACAGTACAGATACCACGGGAGTTCTGTGGTGACCGATCTCCAGTCGTTGTTTCCTTCCCACTGAAACAAGTATGGATGAAGCTTCACAAACCGAAATTGCTTATCCTACAATTCACATTTTCGACCAATATTTTTTTCCGTTCGGCATTCGATAGTGCGAATCAGCCTAGAAAATTGTCGCAGTTCCAATTACTTATCATTCGGCGATGTAAACTGCGTTCCTTCTGTTTCATGTTAGAAATAGATTAAAAGAGCGTAGACTGTTAAGCAGCTCCAGCTTATATCGTTAACAACGAGGCTAATTATTGAAAAACCTACCATTTGAATTGAATGACAAACAACTATAAGTCTGCCGGCTATCGGTCAGTAACTAAAAGTTTCAATGCATCTTCTCATTCTCATCAGAAATAGATCCGTCATAATGTATAAAGCTGGGTTTCGGGAAACAAAACAATTTTGAGCCCTGTGACCATAGGACTGGTTGTCTTGTGGATAGGTGCCTCACTTCTTTCACGAATATAGTCGGTTCAAATTGATAAGTCTACACTGTGACCTCACTGAGCTTGGTAGATAATCAGTTTTAGGATGAGCATTCTGGCGCGCCATGCATAAAATAGTTATATACTCCATTATCCACAGACGTTCCTATGGCTCTGGGTTGATCACGATACTGCTGAACGACTGGATATTGAAAGTAACCATAACAGACCCGAGATGTAGCTTGCATAACTGTTTGGTAACAGAACCTAGTTTATTTGAAAACTTCAAAAACATCGAAAAATTTCGAAAACAAATGCAGGAATAAATGAATAACTAAACGATCAAAAAGGTTAGCGCAGTTTCCGATAACATTTTTTTAAAAGGAAACAAACAGAAATAATCTAAAAATCTACGTGATATACGAAAAACAACTTCACTATGAGCAATAAGCCTACCAAAACTGGTAAAGAATATTTCGGTTGAAAAATGAGACAACGACTCGCTCTTTTTTATCCACTTCGGAGTTAACCAATCAAAGCGTTTGGGTTTGTAACTTGTGAACAGTTGCCAGCTTCCTCAATTATTTTGGTCATCATTTATGATTCGATGTGTGATTGAACAATCAGCTCAGATCAAGAATTCATTCGGATTGGTAAGCAATCCAGGCAGGTTGGAGAATCCACAAATATCATTTCCGTAGATGATTGGATGCATGCTTCCGAATTGTCTTCCTTATCGTCCCACTGAGTCAGGATATCAGAGTTAGCATATGAACAGTTATTTTCATTGGCACCGGCACCGCTGGACCGGAGGCGTGAATGAAACCTTCTTGTCCACAATCTGCTAGAAACAAATTTGTGGTCAGTTATTTCTTTCATGTTGTTTATTTCTATATTGTTATTCAGTGAAGGCTGACCTTCCTCTTCTAATAAAACACCGAAATCATCCGCTGATTGTAAAGACTGTAGAAAACTTGGTGCATCAATTGAGCGCCTATCAATTTGTTTGTATTTATTGGCAACTTGAATACCAACCAATTGGGATGTACAACCTTCTAAGGCAGGAGTTCTTATGAGATCTTTCTGATTTGGTAATGACTGCAGTCTTCTCCGTGCAATTTCATCAGTTTGTCTCACATGGGAGAAGTTAGAGTAAACTGCCTGTATACTTTCAGCTGACGATCGATGGGTCGCATGCAGCTCGCTGTCAGCAACTGTTGTGATTCGGGAATTTCGTGCATGGTATTCATTCACCTGGTCTGCTTGTGCGGGTGGACTATCAAGGACACTAGGTGTATGTATCTGTGCTTCCCACAGCAAATCAATGTTATACGGTCCGTCTGTTATATCCCCATTCATTTCTTTCCTAGTTTCAAGTTCCATTTGTGTTTTTGCAAAATTCGAAAGGCAGTTTACGGTATCGGTTGAACATTTCCGCTCCATAATAGCCGAGTCTCCAGCAGTAAGGCTAATATCGGAATACCAGTTGGATTTCTCAACTTGCGTGCGGATGGCGTTGGTATTGACTCTGGCTGTTTTCTCACCTCCCAAACAGTCAATTTTTTTGTTGAAATAGCGCTTCATAGCTTGTGCATTAAAATCGATCGTGTCGTTACAGGTTGACGACTTTGTGATATCAGATTCATGCTGAGTAGGAGGCAGTGAATTCGCACGTCTGGCAATCGGTAGTCTAAGCACTTTCGCTAGTGCGGCCGTTTTCACCCAGACGGACTTTCGCCTTTTTTTCAAATTATTTTGATACACAGTTGAGGTAGTTGGATTCGCATTAACTTCGCTCGGACTAGCCTTGGGACTAGGGTCACCTGAATCATCTTCAAAAAAATTAATTGGGTCAGCCATCTCTACCAAAAGGCTCACAGATTCACCGTCGTTTCCCTCAGCACATACGTACATCGACGTATCAGCATCCTGCTTCTCACTTATGACAAGCACACTGGCGTCTGAATATGTGTTATATCTTTCTGAGTATTGATCAACCAAAATAATTGATGTTAGTTGTGATTCTGACAGCGGTTTTGGTAGCACGTTGGACTCATCCATCTCTGAAAAGTCTTCACTTTGCTCATCCTTACTCTGAACAGTAATCACTTCGTAGCCACTCAGAGGAGATCGAATTGCCAATGCAGTACGTACGGAGTTTGTGACTTCGTTCACATCAGGCAGTTTGATAGGAGAATATACTATATTTCTAAGCGAACAAAGATCCACACTGGTTCTTGGAATATCTGGTACAGACGTTCTGACTGGGTGCGTTTCAGTTTCTTGCGGATCATCCCTAATGCACGAGGTTCGCTCATCTCCATACGTTCTATTACTAGATGATGTTTGCATGGAAATGCAACTCTGTTCTCTACCTAATGATCCACCGGCTAGACTATTTGGAGATTCACCTGGCGGTTCGTCAAACTGTACTATACTTGAACATGTTTCACCGTCATCCGCACCCGTACGGCTTCCTGTCTGGTTGACAGCAACCTCTTGCGCATACCTTTGTTTATTGTGGTTAATTCCTTCAGCAATACTGTGGTTGTGTTGGTCTGAATGTGTTTTAGGTTTACTATTTTCTCCCAGACTTTCCGATAGGCATACCTCGCTTAGTTGTTCTGGATACATTTTATCGTGACACTCGTGGGCGTGTTGGTTGGTTTCACCATAGTTTTTCGTGTCATTTCCTTCGGATGTGCCTAGAAAAAAACAACTGTGTAAGTGTCTTAAAACCAGTGCAATATTTTTGTAACTTTGAGCGTGTTAGAAGTCATGTGAAACCCAAACAGTTGGCAACAAATAATATATGAATGACTTCTTGCTATTGGTTTATCAATAAAAATGACCAATTGTGTTTCAGGTTTTCAGCATATAGTTGTATACCCAGGCCATTCGTGTAAATTTATCGCCGTAGGTTTTCTTTCAAGTTGAACATTACCCACAAGTAATGGCAGCTATCGCATTCTCATAGACTTTCCAGTCGGTTCCTTTCAAAACGAAGCACTAGACTTGAATTTCGCTCTCATTAGAGCTCGTCAGTAGTGCATATCCTTGCCACTGCCGGAGCTAGAACTCCGTCCAAGATTTCTTGGGGCAACGCTGTTGACCACTGCGTCATTGACCTCACATTATTCATGACTGAGTTATCATATGTGAACGCTCAACCACTTTTGCTTGAGAGTAATGATCCGGGTTACCCGATCGTCTTGATAGGAGACACAGTTGCTCTGTTAAATCCAATCGATTACCTCACGATCAGGACTTCTTGGACAGGTCAAGGTCTCCGATCTCAGTAAACCTGCAAGTTTTCTCTGGTAGAATAGTACTCAACAACATTTGAATTACCAACCTATAGCTGTAACTGAAGGTATTCAGTACAGCTCTACGTTCAACTCGGAGTCGATTCAAATCAGATAATTGTGACGGCTAGCAAAATACAGCCTACTGTCTGCTAAATAAAGGAAAGCAAACCTCGAATCGATGATTTTCTTGCGTTCTCTGACCCTCTTTTCGAAAGCTTATTACTTTTTTATGGACGGAAAATTTCGATTTTAATATTGTGCCATCCTAATAATAACCTCCAAAAAGAAACATTACCTTGAAAGAAACGTTTTACAAAGCAAGAAAATACATTGCATGAAAAAAACCGGTCGTAGCCTTCTTAGTATTGCTAATTTGGACTGAAATAGGTTCAGACCTCTTAAGAATCAACAGTGTGATAGTCCAGTCTAACAAAGCCAAGCTTGCTTATACCTTGATTGCATAATAAATCACCTAAATATATACGAATTTCTGGAAAATATCTTTTAAAATTGCGACGGCAAGCCTAAATCTGATTCAGTATGACATGGAAAGTTGGTATATGACTTGCCTAGCTGACGTTGAAACTGAGCTTGTTTAAATATATTTTTCTCTTCCAAACCTAGCATTCAATGCAGTGACCTAGAATGGTTTCAGTTATTCCAAAATAAGCGTAATTCTACCACTCACAGCTTTTGGTACAAGCTTTGCAATACCATAACACACTGAAAAGTAATCGGGTGAGGAAATAAAAGAGGCAATTCATGTGTTAACAATGTGTTTGAAGGTTTTTAAGTGGATGTCAAAACTAAACAGCCTTCTCCAAAAGAAATTCTTCTGCATCACATTGCACTATTTATTTTGATGCTTGACAGTGATCAAACAGTGTTCATTCTATTCTGGTGCTGGTCGGAATCGTCTGAGGTACAATCATTGCTATTCTGATCTTATCTAGATTGATGCAGTCTGACAGCATTCTCATGATCGTATACATGTAGTACTGCATGATAACAGCTATTAGTTTCATTTCTAATTATTTTCGATCTTTTGATCGAAACATGTTGCAATCACTAATGTTATCGTTTACTTGCATATATGATCTCTTAACATTATTGGTCTTACAGACAACCGTAAAACAGACAATAACTTTGATTCACATTAAAGGGTTTATGGCACCGCAGGATACTAAGATCGGTTTCTTGCAAGGCGATTTGTCCATACGTCGTTAGTATGAATACCCGCCGTCCAGCTAGGTTCAATCCAACTTGGTTCGATTCCTATTAAGTCCGTCTCTTTCTGAAGAGTATAAATGTATAAGTAGACGGATGAGTGTCATTTAAAAAGTAAATGTCTAGAAATATGGTAACAAATACTGCGTGCCCTTCTGGGTGTTGCACAGGCAAGCTAGTAATATGGGATAGGGCGCCTCTGTCCACACTAAGATAGTTTCAGAGAGTCACACATAAATTCCCTGTCAAAAGCCATACTCGTAGAATTACTGATGGAGCGGTTAAGGGTTTCAGCTCGTAAAGTGAAAAGTTACCAGTTCAGTCTCCATTCCCACCACCTCCACAGGAATAGTCTAAACAAGAATGCACTTAGTTTTGATGTATGGATTTTACAGTGATCATCCTGAAATGCTATAAGTTTGTCTCACTTCCTCCATCAAACGTATTGGTTATATCCTTTAAGGTTAGAATGCTCTCTCTCATATGAAGAAGCAATTTTACCAACAAATTGCCTAAATAATCCACGGAGGTTGATTCGTTTTAAAGAGCAATTTTGCATAACAAACGACGTCGCTAGTGAGTATCATTGCGCCAGTCAAGCTCTCGTTACATCGAGGACAGTTCCCAAGACCAGGAGGATAGGAACTGGAAGCGACTACTGGAAACGTGTACATTAACTGTAGCGGAAATGACAGTATTACTGTCAAATTGAATCCAATATATTACTACCCATTCTTCGACCCCCTTTGTTCCTCGTTTTGACACAGAATGTTAATTATTGTAGGTGTATTCAACGTTAGCATTTTGTAACAGACAGGTCAATAGGTTGCCTACGTTTGGATGTTCAACTCTTTGATTGTTGATGTTTACCGATTTTGAAAACTAGGATCCAGGACAGAATTCAAAGAACTGAACCGACAGCTCTATCTTCTGAACACTGATAGTGCACTTTGAGTGACTTCTAGACCGCCGCTATCGGTCAGGCTGGAGTGAGCGTAGTCTTCATCATGACGGCCTCGGCCGCACTGGTAGATTGGATTACCGTTAACCTGAACTCTTTGCCGTTCACTTGACGGGTTCTGATAAGTCCATCTGCAGAGGCCAACTCAATAATGTTTTAGTGTATCAACCGATTACAGTGATACCAGTGACAAAGACGCGCCTGATTGGGATCTGGCAACTTTCCTTAAACTAATGCAGCTTGGAATTAGTCTACCCGGCCAAGATATATGAACGTCCAGGTCGGCCACCTTGAAGAGGATGAATTTCGATTAGATGACTGACTTGAGTTGTCACGAAGTATAGCGGAAAGTAATGGGAGGCTGTTGGAACTGTGCTCCATGTACAGGCCCCCTTTAGCCATCAATAACGTTAGACATCATTACTGTTATATATGGTGCCCGCTTCCTTCGAACTGTAACTGGCCTGAAATAGACCAAATACCTGTTAGTTGTAGGTAACACGACTTAATTCTGACCTGTTATTTTTATTATGGCATACACTTCGATTCAGATCACCTGCTGGCAAGCTGGTGTTTTGTTATCGCTTGCAATGGGTATCAATCTTACCGACAGCGATAGTTGTCTAGGCTGGCGGTAAAGCAGGAATACAAAACTAGCCTAGAAAACGAGCTTATTATTTCTCACCACAAATATTCCAAAAACTGATGAGCCGAAGTCTCACAGGTCAGTGATAGAGCAGTTATTATCGTAAACGCGAAGTGATTATTACATATCAGACAAACTACTGTTTCTGACAGTTCATATAACAAGTTTAGGAAGGTTATCTGTAGGATGCTGAAGCACAGTCTGATCGTCGGTCGTCAGGTCTGATTAACGGAGAAAGTTGAGGAGGTGGAAATTGTTCTTGATTCATGGTACATTGGCAGACTTCAAGATTACCCTTACTACGGATCAAGGGCGTCAATCTATCTATGGTGGATTTGATTAAAGACAGGGGTTTACCAAACAACTATGCGAATATCACGTCGATGCCTTATCACCTTACATCAATTAAGTTATAGTATATGATGAACCTACTCGGAGTTTCAACACCTAGAGCTGTATACAGCAAACCCGTCCACATTCACAGTTACTGTTCAAATTTGTTACGGATTGGAGGTGTCTGGAACAATTACAAGATGCCGGCGTAGACCTCCTACGTGGAAGAATTCTGACTGATCTTGACTACGTTGACAGGATGTCGTTGTTTGACAATTTTCAAGCAATATAGACTAAGTTGAATGCTACTGTTCGTCCTTCTGTATGCTTCTGAATGGGGTTTGCAGCCAGATAAAAGCCCTGCAGGACTACCAAGTTTGCGCAGACTTGGTGCTCGATAATGAAGTTATCCAGGTTGTTGACCGGTCTAGGAATAAAGAATAAAATTAAAACTTTTGTCACTAAAGCTATGGCGGTATTTGATAATTTAGCACATCTCTGGAGAAAGAATCGTAGCTCCTTAACCTACGGATCGTAAACATAAGGCTGAAACACCTAGTCCTTCAGATTAAAAGACAAGCTCTCTTCATTTACTGGGTCTCTGATGTCTTCTGTCACCCACATTCGTCCGGTAGCAGCGACAGGTACACAAAGAATTTGTTAGAAAACAGTTAATCCGTGCAGCATGTCAAACGATTTTTTTTTACTGTTCTTTAGACTTACTAAGGTCTAGATAGTTAGATCATATAATAAAGATATTAGCTACTCCTCTCTCACATCAAATATTTCTTTCCAATGCTGCGGCCGTCTGGCGTATTGTACGAGATGGAAAGTTCATGGTCGCGCTGCGGATCTCACGACACAGAATCCGTGGGTGGTGACTCAAGATAGGGTGAAGGTCAATCGGAACCAGTAGCGTGAATGATGTCGTTGTTCGGCCGAGTTGTCTTTTTAAGTAATTATACATAACGAGGCGGAGTACTGGAAGAAAGCTGTTCTGCTTATGTCACCTCAATTTCACTTGTAGTTCGGTTGTTTTTGTGCATGGTACAGGCATTCTGCTGTTGAATGTCTGAGTACAAATGCAGTTCGGAAAATTGGGTGTTTGTGATCTTCTGCCTATTCTTTTCTTGGGCTTTGTTGGTATATTGAATGATGAATCGTCTGTCTGATCTTTCCGTAGTTCAACTTTGAGTTTGTTTTTCAACCTTATCCTCTTTGGAATACACTAGCATGCACTCGTATACTGAAATACTTCTTGTATTACATTTCACACATCTTTCTCCCTGGTATAGATCTTGCCATTGCAGTCTCTCTCACTGTTTATTTTCCGAGAGATAAGGATTTCCTTTCCGCGCTAGCCATTCAATTGGCTAACCAGCATTGGCCAGCTGGACACAAAGGCCTCACTCACACACCTACTGGTCTTATTCCTTCGGGTTTACACCGGATACGTGGTGTGTGAGTGGAACCGTAAGTGGTGCAGCACAAGCCACTTGCGGTTATGGTTTAAATCACAGGCGTACTTTGGCTTGGGTCACTGTGACAGGCTGATCCGTTTCAGATGCCGCCAACCAGATGCAGTTGTTTTTATAGCTAGGTTCCTTTGTCATTTTCTCTTTCTACTCCTGTCTGGAGTTTAATTTTGTGTTTAAGATCTTACGGCAGTTACGCAACAATTGGAACCTCTGATGTATTGCTATTTACGATAAAGGTGAATTGGATTTATCTACTATACGTTCCAGAATAATTCCACCTCCTTATTGGGTTAGATCGACATTCTTCGGACCAATTTCACGATCTTTGTCTAAAGCATATCCAGCAGTTGTGATGTGAAAGGCCAACTTAAATAGGGGCAAATTCTCACATTCTAACCTTGTTTCCTTATCCATACTCGGAGTACATTTGTAGTTATTGCCGGTAAACTGTCACCAGCCCTTACGGCGTATTCCAAACAAGTAATTACTAGCTCTGTTAGCACGTATGGTTTTCTGAAGTTGCAATCACATTTTACTCACTATCATCTCTTTTTAAAGAGTAATCTGATTGTACCCTGCTTCAAAATCCTTCGAATAACCTCCGGGGCTCCCACGACAATTGGAATAAAATCGCCGTTTTTCTATCTCACGATATAATCGAAACTATACCGATGAGTGAACCTAACAGTTGGCAATAATTTGTTTCGCAACTGTTTCAGTCATGTTTGCTTGGTTTCTACATTTGTTTTTAACCGATTCCAACTTTGCTGAAACACCGGTGTTACACATTTTGAATTTACAGCAAGCACATTTCCTGAGTTCAACAGTAGAAGGTTACTGGGTAGCAGAACGAAATGATTAAGTTCAAGACACCCTATTAGGTTTCTTTTATGCCAAAGATGTCCATATCTGGGACATGAAGTTTTGCTCACTTTCATTCTAGACTTCAGTAGTGCGTACTATAAATAATCTGAGATGTAACATCACATGTAATATCACGTTACACAAACCAGGAGTTTGGCATTGTTATACTCATGATTACAAATTATCGTGCAGAATAAAATGCAACAAAGTTGTAAAAATTAAATTGGTTTATTTTGTCTCATAGGACAAATACAGTAAATAAACACGAGTATAAATGCATGTAGCGATTTCCGGTTTGCCCCAGACGAGTTGATGACTTATTGGGCCGGGTGCCGGAGACCAATATTATGCTAATCGTACACACGCAATTGCCTGCCTCAACTGGATTCCATCATTGCCCGCCTTGTTGCGTCTGGATGGTACCTACAGAGGAGAGGTGAGCAGAATGGGAAGGATGGAAGTTGTATCATCATCATCATGATCATCGTTACCATCATGATTGAGATTATCATCATTATCAACACCACCATCAGTTCCAGACGAAAACGCAGGGCAATGATGGAACACAGTATCAAACAGTTAGCCGATTGTCATATCAGTTTTATAACAGTGATAACATACTAACACAACTGCGTAAGATTTCTACGGAAATATTTGAACTGGACCACTCAGGTTGTCCATGTTCCAAGAGGTGGATAAAGCTTGTTCCGAATAGATTGTTAAAAGCCTAAACTGGATATATCGGTAACGGTACGTGTATGAGTGCATCAAGCTTAAAGCCTTCTGACGACTACCAACATTTAACTAGGTAGCTGTGAGCCTTCTATTATACATTATTCTGAATGAACTACATCACCGAATTACCCTCAGCTTAATTAATCAAAACGGACCAGTTCACACAACCACCCAAATTATCTCGTTAGTATTAAAACTGTACCATTAATTCTCCCATTCACGGAGGTCATAAGCCTGGTCGGAAGTCTCTGTGTTTCAAACTTTTACTCACCGCAACGGTGACGTGGAATAATATAGAGGTTGTAACAAATTAAAATTACCATACTCCCATTAAAAACTCATTTTTTACAATCGTCTTCATCGGTAGTTATACATCTAGAGTTGCTACTGCTGCACAGTTTACATACTAGCGTCAGAAAACTCGTAGTTGCAGATAAAAACATTTTCAAACTGAATCCGATAAGAGATCAAAATGCAATGACCTGTCTGCTCATCAACCATTGGAATCAGTAAACCACGGTCAATAATAATGTGTCCAACGAATAGATACTTCGGGGAATATTTCGAGTCAGTTAGTTGTATTTCCAGACTGGCTCACTACTGTGTACAAACCTGATCGAAACAATTAAGACACAAACAACGCATTTCTCACGGATTCTCCAACAGGCTGCTAAAGTGGTCGTAATCAATCAGTCGAAGCCGTCAGCGTGTGTTCAGAAACAGTTTCTCGTGAATATGACCCTAACTGGGAATTACTGGTCTTTCCTAACGGAATGGATGATAGTTCCCGCCGCCCAGCTGTTTGATAACGGAGAAGTTGGATCAAATAAGGGTAACTTTGATACTGGTGAGTTAATGCAAAATGTACTTCATGTTCTAACTGTTTTGTTTAAACCTTTGGAGGAAACTAGCTTTCATAACCATGAGAACTACACTGTTCATCTCAATATCCTGAAGTTTTTCCCAAATGCACACTGCTGCAGAGGGCAAAACCTTATTAGAGTTAGGTAGCTTCTAATCT
The DNA here is from genome assembly GCA_013368495.1 of Paragonimus heterotremus. Lineage (NCBI taxonomy): Eukaryota > Metazoa > Platyhelminthes > Trematoda > Plagiorchiida > Troglotrematidae > Paragonimus > Paragonimus heterotremus. The sequence continues at coordinate 41,647 of LUCH01000690.1, read as the reverse complement.
CCGGTCACTTAATTTGCACTGAAATAAGCTCATTTGAGCGGAGAAATATTTCGTCCAAATTTTCTAACTTACCACTGCTTATAATACGTTGATGTCCCCTCGACTTGGATAACAATAATCTGAAGAGTGTTTTTATAGTTTCAGAAGGCAATTGAAAGTTGGTATACATTACTATTAAAATAACTTCAAATACCATGTCTTTGTAACAGAAATCGATGTCAAAATGTTGACAAACACTTGGTTGTACAATTCATGCGGCAGATTAGACATGATTTGTCTTCAGTAATTGTTTAAAATTTAAATTTTTAAGAATACTGAATTATTCCTGAGTACTTTCAATAGTAAGGTGAAAAAACACTGATTCACTCACTTCTATCCTCCGCCCGCTGGCTGTCTTCGCTCATGTCTTCTGTTCTATAAATTAGTTGTTTCGACATATCCCCAAAATCTCCTTTGGTATCGGTTTTAGTGTCTTGTGTGGGTTTACTCGATTTTGTGGTTGAGGAATTCGCCGCCACGTTCCCTTGTTGATCCTTGGTCTCTACGTGTGCACACAAAGTGCTCGAGCCGTGGCCCATTTTGTTTTGCGCACGTTCACAATGTGACCGTGATTTACAGGTCGTGTGTTTTTGCACCGCCGGATGGGAAAGCGCTGTGCAAATGAGTCTCGTGACCGCGGGCTGAGCGATCAAAAATCAATAGAATTACGAGAGACAGTCTGTTTGAATAGATTAACTCTTATTTGGACAAGCAAAACTGGGCCAGCATGGGCTTAACCTATACCGAGGCTAATTTACATAATTATGTTTATCAATGTTTTTTCGTGGAAAGTTGTGATAAAAGGCTTGCGAAACCAAATGATAAGAATAGAACAAAAAATTATGGAGGAAATCGGCGAAATGACTACAAAGTTGGAATGTTTAATATACATTGGTTCATCTCAAGGAAGGAAGAACTATTTTGTAACACGTATTTCTAAGCCGAAGTTTCGCAGAAAATAATGTTCGAGTTTACATCATCAAAAAGTTTAATGTGTTGCCGAGAAATTGCGTTTGAGAACTTAAAGACTCAGTTCACTAGTTTTCATGTGATCTGAGATATTGACATTTTGATTTATATTTAGCACTCCTTAACGTAAAATTAATTAACGTAAAATACAATGCATATGGCTCTCAGTCGCTTCGATCAGCCGGCAACAACGAGTTAACAGCAAAGAGATTAGGAAGCGGGAATTTGGTAGACTCCACGGAAAGTTCTTTTGTTCAACCCTTACATTCAAACATATGGATGGTTAGGCTATGTACTCAGGATGCGAGATAGCTGTCTGCAACTCTGAGCAGACTGTCGATGATACCGCCGGCTGGCGTAAGGTGCGAGGTGAACAGATGATGACCTGGAGTAGAGAAATGCAGGTGTTCAGTAGGGGGTTGTTTACTGTAGGGTTTTTCTCCCGGTCTAGTAACCTAACAGCTGAAGGAGTCGGTGGTTAGATAGCTTAATCCAAAGGACAACCAATCGGGCTCATTGGCACAAATAACGTCCTCTTTTTGTCGGGTATTCCGTGAAGTAATTTCACTTAATACAGCGAGGTGGTGAAAGTCGTCAAAAAATTGTTTTGCTGACGGTGAGTCAGTTTTACTCAAAATTCGGTTGTTTTTCACAAGGTGTAGGCACCTCGGTGTTGATCGTCCTAATAAGGTTGTAGTTTTTACAAATTAGATCCCTGTCCTTCCATTCCTGTTTTTTTCTGCTAAGTCAGAGCTCCATTTTTTGTATGGTTGTGTAGCAGTTAGGCCCCAGTGAGAGGCATTAGTTCGTTCCTGTTTATGATAATAATAATAATAATAATAATAATAATAATAATAATAATAATAATAATAAGAATGATGATAACGACGATAGCAACCATGACTTCTGCAGACTTAAAGAAAATCTTTCGTCTCTCATCCTGACTCTTCAAGTCTATTGTTGACATTTGACTAATATTTGAACTTTCTATTTGACATCTGATGTCCTGTAACAGGGAACATTTTAACATCTTGCTTGAGTTGCGTTCTTTCCTCTCAAAATATGCGGGTGAATGAACGAAAGTGTGTGTCAAACCGAGTTACGCTGCGGTAAAGTTTCTTTCATTAATAATCAAAAGACAAATCACGTCACTTTTGTATCGCGCACGCAGACATTGTTTGGTGATAAAATTTGCCGCGAAATCTGGAAAGCAATACAGTAGTTTATTGTTGCCAACCTCTATATACAAAAATCACTTCGTGATGTTGAAGGTTTGAGTAGCAATTTTGAAAGTTTACTTAAAGTTTTCTTCATCTTCACTTTGTTAGCTGTTTTTTGGCAGCCAACTCACTCTTAAATGGAAGCATAGATGCACGTAAGTTAACCATACGAGTTAAAACCGGCAAAGCGAGAAGTCTGATTGGATTGTTACCACTTATTCTTTAAGAGTGTGCTGAAGTTTCTGACTGACCTCAGCGGATAAAACAGAACCCGTCGTACACGGCAAAATATGTTTGGTCGTTAGAGAAACGGCAGTATCACGCCGTTACGAAAGAATGTCACACACGTCTCTTTACTAGTTACATCCACATCGAGGTATTTAAAAGTATTCAGAAAATTCTCCCCCAAAGTGCTGCACGACAGAATAAACATACGGATAAACGTCATTTTGCGTATTTTCAGTATCGATTCAATACTGACTCGTTTTCCTTCCCACCCGATGATGTCTCCTTGGGTAAAAGGCAAAACATACCATTTTCGTTTCTCTGATGGCAGCAATACTTTAAACTATCTTGATTGATATATAATGTTTCTGTTTTTCGGGAGTATAGTGTTCAGTCACTTATTCCAGTACTGTATGTCGATCGTTTCCCCAGTTAGTCTCAGTTAGCACTCTCAGATGTTCAAGCATACTCCCCACTCCTCACTATTTCCGTAGTCCACTAAGAAACAAGTATTTTCCTATTTGTACCTTCTACTTAAGTGGGCTCCGTCACTCCTGGAAAGAGACGTGTCTCTGTTAAAGTATGCAGATAATACTGTCTTCAGCGTTCTACATAAGGAGATATGTCTTTTCGCTCACTTCGCAGAACGGTCTCCCTGTGCTGCGGAGTTCATCTGAGGCAAGCTGCTTATTGGTCAAGACAGTCAAGTGCACAAATCCTCCATTCCTTCGTTTTATTGGAACTTATTGTTAAAAGATTTTTACGGCTGTTCTAAAATGAAAACTGTTGTCCAATGCCGCTCATCCTCTGAGTTCCGAACACTATGATCGTCTTCCCACATCCTCAACTAGTCCTAGTCCCAAACCTTCATAGGCCCGTACTCATGAACACGGTTTATCTGGTATCCCTTACTTCGGACGATTCTACTAGTCTGGGTATTTTGCAATAGAATTAATTGCAACACTGAGAAGACAACACTATTAGACTTTGGGCTTGGTGGAAACATATCTCACCTAGCTGTGCAAAATCAGCCATATGAAAACCGAATTATTGTTTAGAATTAACTTAATCAAAAGAACTAATCAACCGGAACAAAAGGCCATTCACATCCATATGAGGAAACCGATTTCATGGCAAGAAAATTTTCTCACGGTGTCGCAGTCTATCCATACAAAATTTACTATGTAATCCGGTTGGCACTGCTATACTAATTATCAATAATCTTCGGTTAATGTTAATTAGCACTATTCCGGAGTTTTTAAAACTGTTCCAAAGAAACTAAAAAGATTGAAAATCTAATGGGACAAACGGAACAAGAGTGTTTGGGATTAATTATAAAGACTACTCCTTGGATCCAATCAAGTTTACACAATCTTACTGTCTTATTCGTGTACGCTGAAAACTTTGGCAGGTTAATTAAGAAAACCTGTATCTGGACACGGACGGCCGTGAATGAATCCTGATTTTCTGTGGCTGTTCTAGTTTATAGTTCCCGACTTAACACTTCCAATAGTAGCCACTTTGGAATATCCTCAGCCAGTGCAAATACCCATCTATTTCACTCTTCTGGGTTTGGAGGCCTGAACCTATTTTAAGTGAGTATTCCGTTTATAGTTTTTGTGTACGTTATACGCAACTTGCTAAGATTTTACCAGAGACTGGTAATGGTAAATCGTTGTCGAAAATCGATATATCTTCCTTGTGTTAACCACTAATGAGCCGTTTTTGATTTCAGGTAACCCAGGCCTCAATAGGCTGATTGATGGTTGTTTATTTTTCTGAAACGAAAGTTAGCGGCCATCATAAATGTTGACTTCGTTTTATTACATAAACTTCTTTATGAATGCAGTTAGTTTCATCCCTCTGACTATTTGGAAATGCCAAGATTTGTCGGTATGTTTTAATATTTCTACGTCGGCAATACAACTGTTTTCCGGTCCCTTTCCGTCTAGTTTTCTGATCCATAAATCCATAAATCCGGGTTGTGGGACAGTAGATGGTAACTTTTAAATTTACCTGGGTTATGTATACATAATGACCACGGCCAACTGAATATCCGGCTCAGTTCACTTGACATTCTCCGGTTTACATATTTCTTAGACAGTCGGTTACTTCGGATTTCGGTACAGTTAGGAGTCCCAACAGCGACCAGCCGGGTGTCCAGTAAACTGAATATAAACCAAACCTCTGTGTAACGTGTCCACACGATCTTGCCATTCCCACTTATGCACTGCTGATTCCATCTTAAATCAGTAGAATATCCTCTTCCCAGCTAAAAAGTTTTTGAATCTATGAATGAAACTAAAGGTCAAGCAAGATCCAACAATCTTTCCTATCACTAATAATGGAGGGTGTTGTTCAATAAGGATGGCGCTTTTTGTTACCAGTAAAGGACGGATGATTCAACCATCATTCAGTCGGATCAGCCTTCAAAATGTGTTCTAATGACACTCAAAAGAAAAAATGACAGTTTCCCCTTCGAAAATGTTCACTTGGAACGGTTTTTGCATATATTAGTTTGGCGGCTGTACGAACATAAGGCTTGTATGCAGGTCTTTTTCCATAAAAAGACTGTGTTGTTCGTGAAACTATTTACAATGTAAATAGCTTAAAACCTAAATGTATCCATTCTGTAACTCAGTTACCTGTAGCGTGCTGTGTCCTCATTCTGAAGGTAGGTTGCCTGTCCATGCTACTCCTGTACATGTCGTTTCATGTTTCATTCCGAGGTACACTATAAAGACGTTCAATATGCAATTGTATGAATGCAGTCGGATTATTTATTCAATAGGGCTAGCTCAGTTTCATGAAATATTGCCCCGATTAGACCGTTGGACACTTGTTTCACCTGAACAACTTGACTAATACAGTTGACAGTTTTGTCTGATTTACCTCGTCCGTGTTGTTCGCGTTAACAACGTAGGTGCTACTGAGCAAACAACAAAAGAAACTCCAGCTTTTTGTTCCAACCCTTCCCCACTGTGTACACAAAGCAACTCCGGTGAATCGTTCACGTAATTGTGGGCAGGTGATGAAGTAAGTGTAATCGTAAGTTTCACAGTTAGTCCTGCTTTGTTAAATCACGTTCAGCTCACCATGCCTATGAGGTTGTAGTCAGAGAACAAAGCTAGTTTACGGTTACAGAAGAAACTAATCGGAAAGAAAACATATCCAGAAAAATGCGGAATAATTTTCCATCCTCAGTTATTGAAACAGAGTTAATGACACAAAGTGACAAGTTACTGGCCAATGAGGGTTGAAAAACTAAACAGGTGAAACTGACTCTGCTTTCGACATTATTGAAGGCTAATATAATGGCTTCCAGAAAAAACTAGACAATATAGGTAACACCGGGAGGGCAGGCCAACAAAAGCTCAATTGTAAGACTGCCGTGTGACAATAACTGAATTGCAAGCAATGAGGTATGTTAAAAAATAGACCACACACGAGTGACGATTTTGGTCAACCAACCACGTAAATCAGATTGAAGTCACTAATTAAGAATCAGCCGCAAAGGATTTTTTATTGAGGTTAACTGCATGTCTGCCACTTTTTGAAGTGAGGCAACGGTTTCTGCAGGCATAAACTCATGTATCTGTTAATCTGCCAGAGACTTCAGAATAAGTTTTGTAGCTTCAGAGTTAAAAGTACTTCTGCAACGCCACGGTGGTTAGTAACCTTGTGGAAGTCTGTGAAAATTGCCTGTTTTTAAGAGGCTGCCGTGGTGGTCATAAGAAATATGAAAATAAACTAAGGTTCACATTTTTAAGACATAAGCTTTATTCACAAACCAACAGTTTTATCTGTCCACAAGAATTTCAGATGGCGCATTTATAAAGTGACTCTGAAAGCAACGTTATCCTACTCGTGTG
>LUCH01000690.1:8015-34675 GCA_013368495.1 Paragonimus heterotremus | reverse complement strand
TTTTTTCTTCAGAGTTAAGCATTGTTTCGTTCTTTCTGTTACTCCGTTGCAGCTGATGGTGACGATGATAATGACTGGACTATAGCACCGAGATTATCGTAGCGTATCTAGACTATGGAACGATCTGTGTTTTTCGCATGCGAAACAAGCGTGTTAATTACGAATCGAGTGACTTTATGTTAAGTCAGACTGGGATATCACAAAAACATTGAGCAGACCGTGATAACCTCCTGTTAAATAGAACTAATCTCCCTGTAAGCATGGTTTCTTGGATGCGTTAATTCCCTGAAAGGCGATTGCTCAGCTGATTGGCTGCCCAATAGTTTGCAACTCATCAGTATTGACTAACTGGTCACGTTCAGATCATATGTGGTATGGCATTTTAAGTTAGTTGCCTTTTCACAAATCAACCTCATGGTTGTATAATTAAGTTAGCACTTATTCTTCGGCATCCAGTCCCGTATTCTTTCTAATTTTATCAATGTTTTATAACTTAATCGCTGTTCTTTTATTTCTGCCAAAAAACATGTAGCTAGATGTAATTACGTGTAACTATTACGCTGGATGTGTAACTAGAACATAGCCCCACGATTTATTAAAAATAATCACTGTGGAGTAAATACAGTTTAAGATTGAGACATTATTCTGTTACCCTAGCTCTTTAGATACAAACGGGATAAGTGAGTTTGTTAGAAAACGTCAATTGTTCAAGTATATACAAGCCAAATCGAATAAAACAGGCATTTAAAAATACTTCGAATAATACGGAGTTTATACCGGGACACAACAAAATGTTATAAACAAGGTTTTAAACAAGTCTATCGCCGATCTTAACTACAATTAAGCTTTGTTCATTCATTCATGTATGAAGGCCATGGAGCTGACCAGAAAGTATTATGACTTGGGCACCTGGTCACTCTACCAGTATCGCGTAATAGTCTAAAAGAAACAAGTTTACCGAAAATGGTAAAACATGATCCCCTGAAGTTAATCGTGACAACTGCAAATAATAGGAATACTGGCTTATCACTGTTTGTGACACCTTATCATCTCGGACGTAGCCTCTAGCCAGCGACCTGATTGACCAAGTGGATCTTAATCAGGCGACGCCCACTCATTTTACTCAGTGGAACGGTCAGTGGTTACAAATTTCGTGACTGTGATGTTATATGGCCACCAAGTGGTCTCACTCAATTTGTGCCGGCCTCATTGTGTGTATGGTAAACGCCCGGTGACAAGCGGATTACGTCACCCGACCATCGCAGTCTGTACAAGCTGGTTATTTGACTGGTTGTCTGCCACATTGCTCATGTGGTCATTCGATATGATATGAGCTAATTGATGAGAACAACGATAGTCAACCACATGTCGATATATTTCTCACCGAAAGGCAACGCTTTCGACCAGTAAAGCAAAACAACACACTCAAGCAATACATCACCTCCCTTTCAACGGTCAGTATTCGGACGCCACAGATGACGCAGGATGGCAAGATAACAAGAACTTCTGCTACTTCCACTTATTTTTCTAGAATGCTAACGGAAACTGACGAGACACTGATAACCAAGTATATAAAATTATCCACCCGAGTTCTCTGCAATAACGGATGTGAGAATGGGTATGTCTTACCTTTGAAGCAGCTGTTTGAAGTATTCTATTTTGTCATCCTAATTCTGTTGGAATAAGTAAAACGCTGAAGAACATACCCAAAGAATTAGTAAGGAAAAAGTTGACTAACTCCTCACTACATTCGCAGATGAATAACGCTCATTAAAAAAACAACCAACATTCACGTATACTCAGATTTAAGAAGTCTGTTGAATGAGTATATCGTGCAACTTGTTACTGGTGACAGAAATATTTTGCTTCAGTCTAGACAACTAATAGTATAAGCACAAAAGAAACCGGCGAATGGTGCAGGATTTCTATGGGTCTATTTTTGGAGAGTACACTAGTGTCTTCGAAAAGATTTATTCCGGGGTGCACTTAACTGTTTGCTTTATGGGAGGCTTTTCGAAGGAATAAATTATCCTTATTTCCCAATATCACTCAAGGCTGTCATGTGCCTCAAGAAAAAAGCTTTCAAAAACTCATCGCACTTTATGAAAAAACTGTATACCCAACTGATTCTGACATTTGATTCGCTGTAACGACTGCACGTACAACTTTATAAACTCCCACAGTTAATTAAACGATAACCTATCGGCCGCAGTGTACCGTTTGCTTGGTTCACAACAGAAAAATGGGTTAAACTGCACCAATTATTAAGGTGGACTGAATGAGCGTTGGAATGGTTTTATTTTGTTGAACGGAGTTTCGTTGGGCAATGCAAGGCACAAACACTGTTTGGGAACGGTTCCATGCATATCGATTATTAGTCTTGTGAACAAACTGAGCTCAGTTTATTTTGTCTTCTGAAGACACTATCTCGTGTATGGTATTTAAGGATTTTGTTTTCAAAGGACATACATGTTTCTAGTACTTCATCAAGCTAGTCTTAACCAGGGATAGGAGAGGTTTGTGACATTTCTTTCGCACACCCATATCCCAGACAGTTTACACGCTTACAGATTAAAAGCATACAGACTTGGTTGGCAGCATCCGAAACGGATTAGCCTGTCACAGTGACTGAAGCCAAAGGACGACTGCCCTTTAAACCAACACCCCAAGTGGCTTGTACTGCAACACTTGCGGTCCAACTAACACACCACCTGTCTGGTGTGAACCCGAAGGAATAAGGCCAGTGTGTGAGTGAGGCTTTTGTGTCCAGCCGACCAATGGTGGTTACCCAAATGAATGGCTAGCAGGAGAAAGAAACTCTTATCTCTCGGAAAATAAACGGAGGAAGACAGACTGCAATGACCAGATCTACATGTAGAAGAAAGATATGTAAAATCTAATACAAGAAACATTTCAGTACACGAGTGCATGCTACTGCATTCCAAAGGGGATAAAGTTGAAATGCAAAACTCAAAGTTGAACTACGTGAAGATCAGGCAGACGATTCATCATTCATACCTACCTGCATACACACACATTAACTCTCTATACTTATTTGCACCTGGGATCGTCACGTGGTGACCTATGGTAAACCATGAACTCATACATCCTCTTGGTAGCCTGCCTACACGCCGCAGGTGATACACAAGCATATGCCAGTTGATGACTGCCTAATTTGGAGCTTGTGCATTGTAAATTTTTCTGATTAAAATCGTTCGATGAAGACTATCCGAGAGGGTTGACATGTTACGAAACCGATAACTCCTTTGGTATTAACTCGTTAATTGCCTAATGAGAGATGTATTTTCATGGAGTCTTTCTCTTGAACAAAATCGCTGCGCTGGAGTTTCAGATTTCATAGTGAATTCCTCATTGTAGATGACTGTTCACAACTGATAGACCCTTGTGAAAAACAGTCGTTTTGAAATACTTAAGCTCTTTCAACATCATATTCCAGATGTCATTTTAGTTAGTTTAATCATTCTTGTGACACTGTTTTGTACGGCAACTAGTTCACTAATTGAACTAGAAAAATACGAGTCATAATTTTGCGGAAAACCCTCGGATGCTGCTCTGACCAAGTACAATCAGAGTCCGAGAGGTACACGGCCTATCCACCGTGACAATCACATTCGCGCCACATCAAACCATAAAATCTCTTTGGTGATTTCTCAACCTAATGTTCGCTAGTTTTTTAGCGAAATCAAGTGCTTTTACATTACATCAGCAGCACTTGGTCGGCTGAGAATAATTAACAAAGTCAGACAGGCACAAACTGATCATGACAACAAGACAGAACCATACCGATGACGACACCAACGACAACCTATCCCGGAATCAATGTAAATCAAGCAATCTTGAAATTGTGTTGATCCCAAACTGACCTAGAAAGTAACGAAACTGCGGTGGTATCGAATTGTTATATTGGAAATTTTTAACAATCAGCATGGTAGTATTAAGAATTGTAGTTGATAAGCCTTTCATTTTGAGTCTATTTTTTTAATCTTTATTCTTACCGAACTGATTTGGCCAGAATGACCATTTAACAATCAAGGCCATAACAATTCATCATCATGGTCAAAAGGTTTGTTCTGTCACAGATTCTAAAGCGACATGAGCAAAGTAATTTGATGAAGATCCTTTGGCAGTTACAATCGTCCTTACCTAGTGTAACAAAAACGAAATCCATCATGAGGTGTTGATTTATAATTCGGTGGTATAAACTTATTTAGACAGCATTTATTGCGTATACAGACTACCGAAAGATGCACAGCCAGTAAGGAATCTTTTCCATAAGAGTGGTACAATCTCCAGTACAATCTCTAGTGCCAATTATGGAACATCCGCCCCTCTCAACCCTAGAAGGTATGGTTTTTTTAATCACCTGCGTCCGTGTAATGTTGCTAACCGGGCATTGGTGACTCTCAAGTTTGCTGTTTATCTACATACATAATTTTGAATTACGAATTTGGGGGTGTATTGCGATTTCACGAGTTCATTTCTACAGTGTTTATGATAGTTCTGGGTTTGACCTGGGTACAGTTAAGATTATCATAACATGTTGCGAACTTTTGTACATGACGTCCTTGTTCAGGGACCACTACATCAATTAGCTCATATTTCTTTTTCGTTATTACGGTGCTCATTGACTCAGCCTATCCCTATATATGTCATCGCTGAGTGCCCAGCTACAAATTCGTTGGACCATCCACTATATCCAGTCCCTTAAACCGACGTTGACTTTTGTTCTTCTTGTTTTAAACTACCTCACTTATACATCATGCTATTCAGCTAAACCTCTGAATACGTGTGGGTATTTTTCGGGCACTAATGTTGCTTGCACATTTAAACAAAAAGAGCAGAATTATATTGAAGTAAAATGAGAAATTTCAAGATAAGTCACTGATAGTATCAATCTTTCTAACAATGAATTTGTCAGAGAAAGTCCAGTTGGTTCAGTCTGCGCCATACAACAAAATTTATCGTAATAGTGACGGAAATTCAACCTGAAATATGATAGTTTGTGAAATGACTACAGACGGCACTGGACCAGTTTTCTATGAAGTTTAATAATATTTGTGATATATATTAACTGATCTCATGATCGATCTCTAGATTGTATGATCTTGTGCCAAGTTTTTGTGTCTTTTTCTTGCATCCACAATTGTTTCAGTCTTGAAAAATGGTAGCTACCGTTGCAAACAATTACTGTTATTTGCAAATGACTAAGAAAAGCTTCTCTAAAACCAAAATACGCTCAATGGATTAGTAAGTGACCTTCTGATATAAAAAACTGTTAAAACCTCTTTTGACATTCCCTCTAAATGAGATTGTTTGGTACGGCATTAAAAAATGTACGTAAATCGCGAATTTTCAATTACTTAACGTTTTTATGTAGAAAACATGTAAGGCTTCGTACGGTTTTCACACTGTTATGTGTAACTTCATAGTAAATAATATGCAATTGACGCTGGATAGGCTTTAACAGCTCCAGTAACCTGATTCATTAGCAATAAAATAGTACACATTTTCCCTACTGCTTGTTGTTTCTCAATTAGTTATTACCCCTATTAGCCGGTGAGTACTTGGTGATCTTTTCCATCCGGTATGCCCCCTGTTTAGTAAATAGCTATACAGCAGTCGAAAATCCTACCAGGCCCCCTGATGTAAACCGTTAACTTGAAGCGCATGGCTTGATAGGCTGTTTGAACTGCCGATTAACCACACAATATCAGGTGGTAGATTACAGAGCAATAAATCATTCACCCGGATTCTTTACAGATGCAACAAAGCTTTCCATTCCGTTTATGGATTCGGACCTGGCTCTTGTGTGATCTCGCTCTGTAAGCTCCTAGTAAAATTACAATACTAATCAGAAGATGGTAACTGCCGGCTTAAAACACTGACCTCATTCTAGTATAATGAAGATTGGCTAACGGTAGCCAAAGAGGTGGTAAACCGTAATATGAAACCCCGTTTCAAGTTAAATACTTTCGTACGAAACATTTTCCTGTTACATAGTTCATCAAATCAGATGGTCTACTGAATAACAGTCAACAGTAATTTAAACTAAATCTCTGATAAATATTTACATCATTCTTTTTTCTAAAAATAACAACGCTGATGGTATATTCTTCTCATCGCATCGTGTATATACATAGAATGAAAAATGATAAACAATAAAATTAGGGCCAAGCTTCGTCCGGATAAAAATCATCCACGTCGTCACTTGTATCGTCCACATAGGCTAAACAATATGGCTGACCTTTCTGACGAGCCAGAAGCTGAAGATAGTTTCCGGGATTATGTTCGGTCGTATTAATTGTTTTGCTGTCCGACGATGAAATGAATCCCCCAGGTGCACTGTTTTTGGACACAATGTCTTGTCTAGTACTGGGTGTCGGCAATTTCAGATGTGTACCATAGTTATCCAGACAGGATTGTTTTTGCTCCACTACTCCGTCAGACTTGCTTTCTACAAACGGCACTTCAACCGAACTGTTTCGATCCTCCAAGGATACACCGGAGTTTGATTTTGGATTGTCGAGTTTACTAATAACTTCCTTGTCGTTTGCTATTATATGAACTGTAGGTCTTCGACAGTGTTCTTTAACATCAGGCCCCATATTGACCGGTTCATATCGTCCCCGACTGGTTACTACAGCACTTTGAACTGTATGTTTATGCTTTTGACACATACTAAAAACGGTGCCCATTGCGTTTAAATTCCTTTGTATTTCACTCAGTGGATACCGTCGTTTAAGTGACGTTTTAGATATGTCTCTAAAAGGTGACGAATGTGTGTGTGCAGATGACACACATGTTTGAGAGCACTCACATTTTTCGGTTGGTCTCGAATGATCACGTAGGCAGAACTAGTTATTCGGTCGGTTGATCGACCGACCAGTCTACCAATTGGTGCGATCGAACTAACCAGGTTGTCTTGACACTTCACTCAGTCTCTGTGTCGGTGTGACAGTTAGACACGTTTGGAGGAAGCAGTCGGAATTAGCATATCTGTTATTTTCACTTTAAAGCAAAAAGTCGAATTCGGTCGGAACAAAGGAGCGCATAGTTCACTGTACTTTTCGGAAACGGTTGCGTAGAGTTTGTGAACGTATTAATGATCAAACGAATAATTCGGGTACATAATCCACCTAGCCAACTAGTAACATGTTCTCCGAATATCTTAAATGGAAATGTGGTTCACATGTCATCGAAGTTATCCAGGGTTGTCCACTGTGAACTGATGCTTCAGTAGCCTTTTCATAAACAGACTTTGAGATGCCAGTAAATCTTCGGAAATTCGTGTTCACTTCAGTACAGTGTCAGGTTACAAGCAATGTGTCCTCGACACAATCGTCAGTTTCTAGTGCACAGTATGGTGATTATAAAACAAAAACCTTAAACTGTCAATATTCTAAAAGAGGCGAAATTCAAGTACTACATTGTTCATGCTTTGATATTTAGTAAGCTATAATATATTGCAATCTTAACGCATTAGAAGTAAGTCATAACCGACAATATGCTTCACTGTTTCGCCATTCTGTACAAAATAGCGTTTATTGCAACTACTTGGCTGCTTTGTACAAGAAGTCCTATTATTGTATTACTGAACTGAACCATAAATTTGTAAAATCACCAAACCTTTGCTCACCTTTTGTATGGACATCGCGTTCTCTGTTGAACGTGTATGTGTACAAAGAAATGAAATACCTCAGTGCATGCAACCCTGAAGGACCGAATGGACTGTTCTCCCGTTATGTCCAAGCAGTATGCTAAAAGTCTGGATGATCCTCCTGTAGATACATTCAGAGTGCATCATGCAAAGGAAGATCGCTGACCGTTGGAGGAACGTTAATATCATGCCGATACCAGCGAACATTGCATCTAAATTTCTACAATTTTCAAGCAATCAGGTTGGGCCAAACGTTTTTGAGAAACTTACCCGTGAACGCCTAAGGTTGAGAAATAACGATACTTACCTGTGTTTGTTTGTGTATCATTAATCTCAGTTTATCGCCGACGCATCGTCTTGTCTGTCCTACACAATCTTGTTATCCACGACAATATACAATCTAAAGTAGTCAGTTTCTGTTTCATCTGTCACAGCACTTCCTTCGACTTTCTCAGCAGACGTTTTGTTCTGTCTTTCTAAGGAACATGACATCCAACCATCTCTCAAAGGATTTTTAACAGGTAATTCTTGATTTTGTCCAAATTAACCTGCTTAAATGAACAAAACGCTTCTCCACTTATCATAAATTTGAGTGCTCTTTAAGGCGTAACTTTTCATTTACTTCTGTCTTCCTTTTAAATCAGATCCATGCCCACCAACAATGACCCATTTTCACAAGTTTCCAGACGACATCGGCTTTGGTGTCCAACATTCGAAAATATCTTCCTCCTCCGTTCTAGGGGAGGGTCATATCGGAATTAGTAGCTGTTCTGATCCAAGCCATTTATCATTCATTATGTTTCTATGTATCTGTGTTTTCTTTTGCCTCTTTTAGAAGAAACATTCATCAGCAGTTGTTTGATACTTGTCCCAAAATACGAGTTGAATATACGTTTATTCTTAGTTTCAATCTGTTAAATTTTTGGGTATCAGGATGTGGAACAATCTGACGTTGTTTCTTCGTGTTGAAAATTAGTTACAAAAGTGAGAAGACACACCTTGTGTTTCGCGTTTATGGAGTACAATCTTGACCCTCATTTTATGGGTGTATACTTACACTCCATCTGATCTTATTGTTTTCTGTTCATTTTTTCTGGTTTTCTAACAGAAGATTTTCAACTTCCTTCCAGATCTATGAAACACTTGTCTAACTCTCACGGTAGATCATATTGATTTAATAGTGACTGGACAGTTTGAACCATGTATATCGCTTACATCCGGACTTCGGTTTGGTTCCGTTTAATCTCTTCATTCTGACCTCTTCAAATATATGTTCAAATCTTCAAGTCGATAAGACTTTAAATCCATTTATGCGCGTACGCATGTATACGACTCGTCTGTCATCCCTTGCTTAGCACTCTTTCTCAATAATCCCGACATTTTTTTAAAAGAATTGGCCATGAAGTTGAATTATTAGTTTTAGTAAATGTTCTATCTGCTGAAATTGTGGTTGTGTTAGCGCAAAGTTTTCATCTCTCAAGGATTAGAAGGCCACTTCTCGCCTGACTCAGCTTGACCTGACTACAATGAGCATAATATGACATTCTATGGTGTCCTACGTATCAGACTGTCTAACGAATGTGGTCAACTATGACAATGGCTCTTTCGCAGCTGCGGGACCACGAAGATGGAAAATGCAATTGAGTTTTAAGATGTGATCGACCTCCTCGAAAATCCATCTCACCTCAGCTGTTCATTTGCAGTCACCGCTGTTTTCTAAAAGAGTACAAATAAAATGGGCCTCCATTTAGCAACCTTCGTTGTGAAAAGTAAAAGTCCTTCCATTTATTCTTGTGTATTTGAAAACTTTTTTGACGATTCTTGGAGTATCTTTTGTCGAAGTACCTCATTTCGTCAGCCACTGCGGCAACAGTACTGCGTCAGACTTACCACCTGGTTTAAGATATTCCAATGCACTTCGTTGTATGTCAGTCTTAGAATAGTATGGCTGGCACCTTGACATACGAACAGTTTTATTAACAACCCCTGTCCTTTGGACGATTTCACTGTTCCCGTAGGGTTAGGTAAATCCTTCGATTACCTTGAACTTTTGAAGGTTGATGTTTCATGAAACCAAATTCAGATTCCCATAGCTGTTAGACAAACTACACTTGTAGTTTTCAATAACTTGACAATATTGGGATCTTGTTCCTTATTTTTCTGATGTGCTGAAAAAACTACTGCTGAGGTAATTTTAAATTCGCTAACAAAAGGAAAGTCTGTATTTTCGAAAGAAAAGAAAATCAGTAAATAACGTCGTTTCACTCCTCAAATTCGGAAGCAGATCGTCAAATGAAATATTGTTTATTAATGAATAGTGGAGGATTTTGGTTTTTCGTATAGATTGGACATCATCCACAACTGATCGCAACTGTCAGATTCCCACACACTTTCCAGTCGGCCCCCTTCGAACAGCAGAAGCACTAGACTAGAGTTAAACTCTCATTAGAGCTCGTCAATAGTGCATATCCTTGCCACTGCCAGGGCTAGAACTCCGGCCATGCTTTCCTGAGGCAACCTCGATTTCAAATCGCTTTTTGGTTAGTTCCTTTCTTCATTGTTCTCCACATTATTCGGAAGTAACTCATCAGTGGTAGCAACTACCCATACATTTATAATTGATATCAGGGTAACGAATCATCCATTAAGGTTGATTACGCTAAAAGTTTCAATCCTACTTTATCGAAAAAACGATTTACAGTAGTTCGGAACGTATTATTTGGCATTCATTATCTAATCTAATTTATCATGAACTTCCGTTCTTGAAAAATCAGTCAAGTGGTTAGACTGGCCTATGATGGGTTATTGATTTTAGTCCATCCGTCGTTGGATTAAAAATTATGAAACGTTTTCACATCTTATTTTTGTCGTTCGCCAGTTTATTTCACTCTAAATTGTTTGACTTGCTATTTCCTTACTTTTGCATCTCAGGTCGAGTTCGAATCAATGCATTAAGGCTGGATGTCAACGACACAGGAACTCATGAAAACATTTATCATTTCCTTTGTTTTGCATGAGCCGGCAGTTAAGGCTCTACCGGAATAAGTTAACGAAGATATTCCAATCCCAGTTAGGTTCTTCTCTTTAGCAACATCTGTGGTGACGTTAAACAAACGGGTAAAATAAACCCACATATCTGTAATGACTATAGTATTGCCCCAAAGTGACCTGTATCACAACGAAACCGAAGTACATTTGAATTTGAAGTTTTGCAACAATTTTGTGGCTCTGAATTGTTCTTAAAACTTGATCTTAAGGAGGAATAAGTATGGATTCCACTTACTGATTGACCCAGTATGGTTAAAAACTTAGCATTTCACTTGGACACGTTTGGTACAACCAGACTCATGTTTCGGAATTTGAACACCAGCCATGTTAGTGGGTCATTGACTTCACATTAATCATGATCGAACTACTGTGCATGAACACTCAATCATTATGGTAGGTAATTCTGTCTTGTCTAATATGAGCCTAAAAATGTAATGATCAGCACGGTTGTTCGTATGATCACGATCAAAGCTAAAGTCCCGGATAGTGGTAAGCACCTGCGATAGTACTGAGCTCTTTTAAAAGCGAAACTGGAATTTAGTGCTTTTTTCAAATGAGGCGAACAGGAAGTTTTATTTGACTGCAGAATTTTAAGGTCAAATATGAGTGAAGTTCAGGTGAACTCAACCAAACCCTTAAACACTCAACAGTGCCTTGTCATTTGTAGATTTTTAATTGAATGTTTTTTCAACTACTTCCTAAGAGGCTTTGTGTTCAAGTGTTGTTGATTTAAAAAGATTTTCTGTTTGTCTGGATGATGTAACCCTTGCTTGCAATCAATTGAAGCCCTAAACCTTATTTGTAATTCAACTCGACCTTTGTTCAAGACAACAGTTACAACGATTCAGCGATGGATTCTCGCATTTGCAGTATATTCTTGTGGCATTCGGCAGTACAGTGGAAGATATATTTTGTGTGCTGATCCTTATTTCTTCTTAACTCTGTCTTTCACCTTTGTTTTTCAGATTAAACTTGTCAACCCAAAAACCAGAGCTGTTCTTTCTCGTACTTCGCCAAAAAAGGTTTGGAATGATGAAGTAAAACACAAAATTCCTGTTGTTTTTGAGCAGAATCAGTGAGAAAGAAGTTTTTGACTACTGTCATTTTACAAGTATTGTGGGTCAAAGTAACGGTCCATAAGCTCGAACCCAGACTTTCCGACTGGACTTCAACACGCTGTCTACCTCACTGGCCTTGAATCCTTAAAGCACGAACGTGTGCAGTGGTTACTGTATTTCTTCACGACATTTTCATTGTTGGCAAGATTGACTGCGACTATTTTGTTTTAAACTGTTCGAGCTATTTTTCTGCGTTTCTGCTTTGTAAATCGGTAGTGGTTGGTGTCCTTGTACAGGCTTCATTTGATTGTAAAGTTTTCTCGATTACTAGTTTAGTATGAACAGAACCGGTTTGGTCTGAGTCAACCTTCAATATTCAATTCTGTTCTACTCGAACCAAGAAACAAACAACTTCCTTGATAGGTTACCTATCACCAAGAAGCTGGACAGATTCTATGGTTCCTGAATTATACAAAAAACTTTAAGAAGGTTCTTTTACAATGTTCGGAATGTTTTGTATCCAATACTGTACTGCTGTGTACCCAGAAGTACTTCCCATTATTCTGAACATTGTGTGTTTTGGTAACCTCAGTTACCTGAAGGTGGAACCTTCAGGTAGTTAGAATGTTTGCTGACTGGAATTTTCTAAAGATTGGACCAGCTGTGTCTATACAGCGCACTGTATTTCTCTTAAGTGGACCGTATGGATTAAAGGATGGCAGCTTGTACACACTTATCACTGTGAGGTCATAACTTGTGACTGACAAACACCGGCGCACTTTTTGCTTTGATCTGATAAGTATTTCCTTGCCTTACCTGGTGCATACTTTAGCAGGGAAAACAAAGATATCGCTCACACAATAGTTAGTGACAATGATAATCATTTCCTCACAGAAGCGGTATGTGGCATGTGGTACAGCTTACTGAATGTCGCCGTTTCCGGAATGCATAGCAGCACCTTCGGTCCAATAGAACTGTCGAAACTTGTGCAAAATCAACAGGAAGTGTCATTACATTCACCAGTTCCTCTGCTTTTGTAAGGTTTGGTAAGGGTATCGACCACTTTCAATGCATTAATAAATCAGTGGAGTGTCATAACTAAGAAATTCTGGCGTAATTGTCAGTTTTACTCTAGTTAACATTAAGACAAAGCCAGCTCATCCACATACAGTCTTTCCTAACAGCTAAACGCTCGATCAATACAAGTTGTCATTCCGCCAGTTTGACGGGTACATAACATGAAACTCCAGTCTTTCGATCTGTGCAATGTGTTCGTCCACAGTTCCTCACTGAAACCTTGGTTCACTCACCTCACCGTGAGGACAGCTCCCCAAGCATAATCTTGAGGGAAGCAATACGCAATATTTGTGTGACTCGTTATTTGTTCGAATTTAACTACGTTTTGTCCAAAAACACGTGAGACACGTATGCAGTGACTTCTTCTGAACTAGAAATGACGATTGAATATTGGTCCGCTTGTTAAGGAATGGGTACAACTTCGATCGAATACTAGTCATACTTCAGTGAACGGCGATACAGTTTGGCTGAAAGTAAGTATATTACATTCTGTTTATGCACCGTCATAATAAGTGGATGCCTATGGGAAGAAATTACGTAATTATAAAAGGTAGGCTTGCTAAGCACTAAGTCCATGCGTCTAGATTGGACGTGTTTTTTCATGTTGCTGTTCGAATTGACTGATCATCTATTCTGAATTTGGTCTTCAAGTGACATGATACTCCAATATCTTAAAATATACTTTATTGCTCACGAATAATGTGCGTCGTTTACATAAAACACCATGCGCTGTGAATTCTTGGCTAAAACTGTAAAATGTTTGTTTTGCTAATGTCAGTTTAATGATAGATAGACGCTTTGGATTTTGAACAGTAATCACCCCCTGGAAATGTAAAACTGGCTAAGAACTTAGCTCATCGACCTGGACAAAGTAAGTTCACAAGCTGAGTTTGCGAGTGAGTCGGACCGGTATATTCATGTCTGAATTTGTACTGAACAAGGTTACAGATGCTATCCTCAAGTGCTGCACTGTTCTGTGCGAGATCATTTTGTGACTGATTAAACAGTGACTTTTCGCTTGGAAGCTCATACGACTACTGGTTTGGCCCCAATCCGTTTTCCATAGTGCTGAGTATTACGAACTTACGTGTGAATGCATACTGTAACACCTTAACTAACAAGATATTGTATTATACTTTACTGAAATGCGAACGCTTCAATGCAATAACAGAAAGACATTCTAACCTTAATGCTATAGTGATACATTTAGAGATAAAACTCGGAGTAGTTGTATGTGAAAAAGATGGCGATTATTGTAGTACGATGCAGCAGTAGGCACAAGTATCAAAGTTTCAACCGACAAAGAAAAACAAGAATAAAACAACAACGTTGAAGAGAAGAGGCTTAATAATTCTTTCATCAGGACCAAGCTAGCAGAAACTGATGTGCGCAAAATCAAGCATATAAGGTCGATGAACACTTGTATTCTTTTTAGTTTAATTTAAAGGACGATTGCAGTTTTATCGATTTTATGGGTTCGGCAACTAACGAAAACACGTTTATTCTTGAGGGTAACTTTATAGTCTTGTGTACACTAGCATTAACTACTCATGGTAATCTGTACGTTTATGTCGCCGTTTCGTGAACAGACTAAAAGATTTTGTCATCGTTTGAAAATCTAACTTTCTCCAATACAGTTCAGCGGGACAGTAGGAAAATACACGACGTGAGACATTAAACTTTTTAATTCACTTGACCGTCAGCTTCTTAAAAACAATATCAGCATAGACTACGGTAACAGGTGAACTGAACGGATGAGGGGACCAAAAGTGTATGATCCTTAAAGCGTGAGTTTTCGTCTTTCTAATTGACTGTCTCTGTTCGTTCAGCAAAGCGTCAATGGCGACCGCCAGTCCGGCGTGTTATTCACCACCAAAATGAATGAACCGATCGCATCGATAATATCATATAACGCTGCGATTTTAATCACTGACACCGAGACGTTTGTTCGACTGTTCACCTGATTACTTGTTTGTGTTACTGACAGAAACAACTACTGAGAAAAGTGATCGGCCACCTGCTTACACTGGTGACCTTCCTAAACATTGTTCCTCTGAGTTGAACAGATAGGTATGGGAGGTAGTTTGGGGCAAGTGAGAAGTTTGAACTCAAATATTGCTGATGAATGGATGTTTCAAAATCTTACAGACGTAATCGACCAACCGGAAGAGTGAAGACCTTCGATCAATATAGTACGTCAGGTTAACCGTCGAGGTAGAAGTCAACAATCAATTGTCCTATCAGCCCAGCTGCTACAGCCAGATGGTCAACGACATTTTATCTTTGGTGAATAACGGTCAAAATTTCTGCTCTCTGGTTTCATAACGGAAATTATATTTTAGATGTTCTTACCTTGTATGTTTTCAGTATGTTCTGCTACCGCATTATATTCTCGTGAGATTGACAGATATCAGACGATCCAAGAGAAAACGAATGATGTTAATGTTTACACTTCTTCAATAGGTTAATGGCTATATTTTTAACTGTGCTTAGTTACATTCCGTATAAGTTTACTTCGAAATAAGCATCATTCAGATATGGTAGTGGACTTTGTTTTTAAACAGGAATTCAAACAGGTCTCTCTCGAAATAAAGCATAACACTTAAGGTTCACTGTTGTTGAAGTCCGTCAGTAGTGTGCATCCATGTCATGACAGGGGTTTTTACTCTGGCCATTTCCTCACGAGGTTACCTTGTTATCTGTTATGCCAGTTGCTTCACGCTAGACACGACCTAACTATCGTACCTGTTCGATGTCGATATTGTTTATGTACAGCGTTGGTCTGATCAGTACATGTATGCTGTTTATCAGCCTTTGGTTGGTCCTAGTTAAAACACCTTCGAGGTGGACGTTTGCACATCAGTTAGAATTTTACAACGTTTGTTGTTTTCTACATCTTTCAATTTCTTCACAAACACAGTCGGTATCTGAAACTTGCAGATGCGAACAATACTAATCTTTTCACAGGTCACCTGCTGTTCGTTCTTCTTCCGCCCACGAATTTTTGGTTCACCGATTTTTGAGAAGTTGAATGCTATTCAGTTAACCTTCTTAAGAACGTAAAATGGAATCAGACAGCACAGGTAATTAGGGCTGAAACGTTATCACCTTTGAAGAGTAGAGTTAAACACAAAGGCTCGCGAGGAACAGTAATGGATGTAACACGCATAGGATGTGGGATGGAATACTTCTTGATAAACCTTTCAGGGTAACTATTTTCTATTAGAATCTCGTGTATTAATATCGGTTAATTTTCTAACTGACCTTCTGTCACGATACGTCGAGCTCTGTGAAACAAAGTCATAACGTTTTTGTGTAATTAGTGCAAAACTCTTAAAATGTCTACGTGAACTTGTGGTAAACACGTCTGAAACATGACCCATTCTCTCGTCTTCTCAGCAAAACGTTTGGGGATTGTATTCTCCAGTTTTGTTTGAATTCAATGGTGAAAATTAGTTTGTTATGCAAACTATTCAACAGCTCGTGAAAAGCTGTTACTCACCAATGTTCGTCCATTTTAGCAAAAATGTCGTCTACGTACCGTTTATAAAATTTTGAAAAAGTAACCATCGGTTGTGCCGTCAGTGCCATTACAGAACACCTTCTGCAGACCGGGCACTCGGTAGATTCAAGGAACGCCTTCACAGTGTTCTCTAGACCGAACTAAAACACACTGTCAATATTGCGGAAGCTTTCTCAATATATCGGTCGAATCCCACCCTATGGGCCTAGAAATAACTGGTGACTAGCCTTTCACCATGTTGGTAAAAATGTAACTGGTGCTATTTAATTCAATTTTACCTTCGTACTTTTTCATAACCGGAATATATTTAGGCCAATATATTCTTCACACAGTCTAACAATTGTCGGACAACCCTATCCATTCTAAATCCATATGGCGTTGCCTTTTTAATCAGTGTAAATTGATGTACATACTCTTAATTCGGTCTGATCTGTATAGATTTCCTAACCATATCTCACCACTTCCATTTAATCTATAAGGATTTTTAATCATCTCTGTCTTTCTGGACTCCTGTTACCCTTTTGACCCACAGCAATTCTATTTCATGTTCTTGGTAATGAGTACGCTTCAACTGCATCTTGCTGCTTCGGCGTTGATCATCTGACTGACTGTCTCAGACATGACAAGATCGATTTCGCCTAGCTACTTGCTCCCTCACTATATAATGTGTATATTAATTTCGCAAAAGTAACCGATGAGATGTAAACGAAGTGTTAATGCGCAAGACATCTTACATGCTACTGTTGGCCTTTTTCAAGTTTATCAGTAGGAACCAGTGTTTCAAATTTCCATTAGCATGTGTGTGGTAAACACAGCCGTCACCTAAACCGTGTAGTTGACATGTACGAGCGTTGAGATTGTTCACCAGTGTTTCGCTGAGGGATCACAGCCCGCTGTCGTAATGAAAAGCTTCAAAACTTAGTAAGTTGTTTGAATGGCTTAATCGGACGTTCTCCCTCCTTGTCGTATAAACTGCATTCCTACGTTGTATCAGAAATTCTGAATACCTCTATCGAAGTCAGCAAAAGCGGTTGCGATGCTAGTTGTTATAGCACTTTTCAAAGTGCATACGGAGCTGTCAGCTACTCCATTTCAATGAAGATGTCTAGATGCAGTAAACTGATGCCGATAACTCAATCCACTGGGCAGTCCTTCACAGTTTGCAAGATAAAATAACTGCCGTAGTCGGTAACCAATGCACAGAGAAATCCCTCTCAACGAAGTCGTTAAACACACCTCTGGTCAACACGAGTAAGATTCAGGTGTGACCATGTCATGGTATTTGTCCAGAAATGGACCACAAGCGCATTTAAGTTTTGCCAAACTTCACAAAACAACTGCCACAGAACCCTCATGGATAACTTCGGATGACATCTGTACGTAAAAGTGGTATAATCATGTGCAGTGTCAATGTCATGGGCAATGTCAATAGCAAACCCCGACCACCAACATGTCAACGACTCCATTTTTTCTACGCAAAGGTGAGTAGAATGCAAGCCAGGTGAAACTACTGAACGAATTGTAGCAGGCACAGTATTTATATTGTTGAAACACGAAGTGCCTTTGGAGTAACTAAGAGCTTTCCGCGAACTGTACAGTGTTCTGTGAAATGAGTTTTTATAGTTGTAATACATCCCATAAATAAAAATACTCACAGAAATATAATAGTATTTTACATCAAAAGCCAAAGAGAATCGATTTACTGTCAATGATTGGGCTAAAACAAACAGAATTTTCAGTGTCTGCACAACAAATGCCTATGCACATATAGTTGACATGTCGTGTGTACTTGAACGATCGATGTTGAATGCCATAAGAGTATGTGGAGAGAGCAACACTCCATCATAAAATCATGGCCGCCAAGGATTTGGTAGAAGATGCATTGAAGTGATAAATAGTCTTTAATATCTTACGGTAAAAACAGTCTTAAAATACAAATCAAAAGGATGTGTGTTAGCGAGTAACAGCCCAGTGAACAGTCGACGTTCTTCCTTGAGTTCGGGCATGGTCAAGCTCCGCGGGACAATGAAGTCTGAAGATAAATAAAACTGTCTATCCATCCCGATTCATTACAACTATGCACATGAAAAATATATCCTGCAATCACAGTAGGTTGAAGGTTAGAAGAAAACTGTCGTAAAGCAACACTTATTTCCAGAAGGTGTAGTGAACCACGCAGTAGTCTCATGAACGTCAATGTGCGAGAGAGAGAGAGAGAGAGAGAAACAGAAAAAGTGTTTTGCTTTTTAGGAAAAGGTTGAAGTAAAAGGTGGACTCCTCGTAAGTTCGGTTGAAGAAGTAGTTGTGAGGAGGCGGCCCCATAAAGAAACTCTTCTTCCCCTGAGAGTTTTTCCTTCAATTTTTATTGCAGTCTACTCTGTATGTGTAGTTGGTAGAGTAACCGCTCTGTTGATGATTACGACACCAGGATGGGCAAGCGCTGTGTACTCATTCAAGGGCTGTAGTTCCAACTTCATTTCGGATTGCCACCTTTGGTACTCGTCCATCCTACTCCCTGTGGAAGAAATAACAAGAATTAGGGAGTTAAGGAAAGCTTCGCATTTGCAGTCGCAGGTTTCCTGTGTCGCTTCACTTCCCCTGATGCGTACGTGAACGTTCACGGGCAAAGCGGTGCCTTGGCTGCTGTCAAACCTGCGGCTCATGCAGATAAAAGTGAGACGAAGAAGCTATCTGCTTATACCGATCTTCGTTGAGGTCAGCATATCTGGAGTGCCATCACTTCTGGCACTGATAGCACTACGTACAGTGTTGTAGGGACATTTTGCAAGTATAACAGACGCAAATGCTTGCTGCCTCGGTGAGTGTCTGCTGAGTTCCAGTACTGCTAAATCCAACAGGTCATTGTCGTCAGGAGCAAGCAATATACAATAAAAAATGAATCTTCAGTAATTCAAAATACAGACACAAAAGGACGGAAAGAACAAACACCATAAGACGCAGATAACATAATGTCACACATTAGTACGCTATTCGATAACGAATAACAGTAATCGCATGTAATGTTTTGGTGCATTGGCACCAACAGGGCAAGAATAGCAGTAGACAATGACAACAATAATATTTAAACCAAATTCTGGTTTACCCGCGTAGAACTTTTGAGAATTCACATTCTCCGAGTGTTGAATCGCGAAGCTGTAATTGTATCTGAAACACTGAAAATGGGTGCATTATCTGATTTAAGGTAATGTAATTATCAAGACGAGTTTGAAAAACAAAAAGAGAATCGGTGGAAATCACTCAACTGAGAGCAGCATTCCACAACTTACAAACTATGTCAATGCTCTGGCAGACTATGCTGGACCACTATATTCAAAGGGTGGCCTCTCAACAAACTGATACCGACCTTACTGAACATGGATATGCTTCCTACTTCAAGAGGAGTAAGCTCAACAGGCTCTTCCATTCCAGATTACGGGAAGGAAGAATTAAGTATACAGCGGTCTAGTAGTCTTTCGAACAAGTAACACGGAAGACAGTTCACTAGTAATTCCAGTGACCCAAACACTTGTACTTGGATTTGACATTTCGGTCAATAGACTGACGATCACAAAAACAGCACTCCGCTGTCTACCACAAACACAGAAGCAGAACCAGTATCAGATACTACAACTGTAATTGTACCCTGCTATCCGTCATGATCCGCGTTTTGATTTTATTCCGTCGGTCACGCTTCTCCCTCCCTAGCACAGAATGATCGAGACACACGCCATTTAGATTGACGTTGGCAAATTTATAATCCACCGTTTATCCGGACATTGTCTCGGAGCTGAGCATCGCAGGTGAGGTTATCAAAAGACTGTGTAATCTGCTCTGCGTTTCACACCCCGAGGTCAAATCAAACTGATAACGACCGCAAACAGCTCGGTAATGTTTCTGTTATAGAAAATACACGGATAACAGCAAATACATATGAGTATATAAATGGAATCAATATGAAATGTCACATATGTTCGAAATGGTCCGTCCCAAGAGAGTTTCCGATCGTCACTGGTCGACCATAATCAGAAAGTGTCCAAATTCTAGCCGTTGGCCAAAGCGACCTTTGCATGGGCACAATTATGTCATAAAGCATACTACTCACAAAAAGAGAGAGTAGGCGGTGAGTAAAGAGGATGTCCAAAAGAATGTCGCAAACTTGGTTTGACTGAGTGCGCCGCCTGTTCGCGAACACAATGTTTATGACATGGGTAGTAAAAGAAGAAACAACGACCGGGTTAGCTAGATCAGGTGGATGAGAGATTGTGCGGGAAGCAGCCTCATGAAGCAGCTCTCTTTCCCTGGAAGTTTTTCATTTCACTTTCATCACAACCTCTTCTGTGTGCAGTTAAGAAGGCAATTGCCGTCTTGGTGACTATAACACCGAGAAGTGCAAGCGTTATGTATTCCTTTAATGACTGCAGTTCCAACTCCACCTCATATAACGTTCGTTCGTACTCTTCCGGTCTACTTTCTGTGGAAGAAATGAAAAGAGTTACAGAATTAGAAAGGTCTCCCACTTGTAGTCATAAGTTTTCTGTACCGATTCGATTTTTGTGATGCGCATGTGACCAGCCAGATGCAAAGTGATAATTCGGCTGCCGTTAAACTCACAGTTCTTACAGATAGAAGAGGGAGGTAAATAAGTGAGTTGCTTGTTTTGATCTTCACTCAGGCCAGTGTATCTGAAGTGGCACAGCTTCTGGCGCTGGTAACACTGAATAACACTTTTTAAGGATATTTTGCAAGTATAACGGTCGCAAGTGTTCGCTGTCTCGATGAGTGACTGCTTAGTCTCAGTGATGTAAGATCTGACGTCAATCATTCTCAACTGAAAAAACAGTGAGATTCCAGAAACTCAAAGTACGGATACTGCAAAACGTAAATAACTCGATACGTGACATATTACTACGTTATTCCATAACATGTGGTGATTGTCACTAAACACATTACTCATTACTGTTTTTTTAATACATTATTAACAATAAGATGCACAATTGCGCTCGCGAGATAAACACCTGATTTTCTTAGTTTGAGTGTTATTACTGCTGCGTTTGAACTAGATGTGGGGTTGAGCTTAGCCAGTTACTTCACTTCTGTATTTCAGGAATCATCGCAACAGACGTCGCGGACTCCTGTAACTCCTTGCGATGGATTTCTGCCAGCTTAGGACTCAGAACGCTCATAAGTCTTCCAGAGAAATCGGAGACTACTTAGAACTCCCAGAAATATGTTGTTTCAGAGGCAAAAGGCTGAAGGCGGAAGAAAAGTCGCTCATTTCCTCGCCGTAATTGGTGAGGATGCAAAGAGCGTGGTGAAAAGGTTGTCACTTCCTGATTCACACCTTTCTCCTTCCTACGAATCTTTGATGAAATTACTGCTTACACTCGTTTGACCCGTAAATTTTGAAGCACCTGAACAAGCCAAATTGCATACGCTCGTGAGGAATAATCAAGACATCAGGCAGTTCTTTCTCGAAATCCAGATTCAAACAGCTCGGTTTGATTTCGGAGACCAAACAAAAACTCAACTTTGTGACCACTTGGTTGCTGGAATATATATGCCTGATCTGCAACAGAAGGTTTCATTACTCCCGAATTCAAAATTCCCGTTAGCTAGAACAATATGCAAACAGTATCATGAGGCCAAAACTGTTAAGAAAGATAGACCAGTGATTAAATTCGACTACCAAGTGAGGATAACTGTAGGTCAAAAAAGGTGGCGGTCCGAGCAGGTAAATATACTTAATTATTAAAATAAATACAAGTATAAAGATAAACATAAATATTATCAAATTGTCAATACCTTGGCGGTGTTAGTGGAATTCTCCTTTTTGCCATAATTGGGGAGAACAATCTCCCTAAGTCACAATTTTATGCATATTTCGTGATTTTCATTTCTGCGGCATGTACTTAATAAGACGCAGCGAAATCGGTTCTAACAAATATCGCGCAATATACCACTACTAGCTTGTCTTTATCGAGTCGTTTCGGGGAAAACTTGTTTCAATTATTTAAAATGCCACCCCCCCCCCAAATCATTAGTCAGGCAACTGGATGACCCGGCCAGGCCGAAGTGCAATATTGCAAAGGAAACTGTTTGTATCGAATTTGTGAAGGATTATATGCAGAACAACCGCTATTCTGACAATTTTTACAAAAGACTGCGCAAAGACAACTTAAGGTCTTGCAGAAGTAACTTGAGGGGATTTGCTAAATGTCATCTCAAATCAGCGATTCACGCACGTGAACAGCTGCACGCCAACGTTGACGACGGTAGTCAATGAACTGAGTCCATATGGTCATATCAGATTTACAATCTTCTACAGCGACACCGTGCAGAGGACAAAACAGCAAACGCAGGGAGAACTGAATAGATCACTGACACTGGATGTTTACGGCTCAGAATTTCCATCTGACCTTTCGAAACATGTTGTCAACATGTCATCTATTGAACTTGATAGGCTTCAACCAGAAGCCCTTTCGCTTAGTCTCAAATACTGTAGAGAACCAAAAAAGATCAATGCACTTGCAACCCAGGCACAATTTGAAACTTTCTTCGATCAATTCTCAAGTTTACAACCCACTTTGTTAGAGGCCGAGCAGTGGTTGAAAGTGAAACTGGTCGATCTCGGATACCAGTTCAGAGTTATCCCAATTAGACAAAATGATTTATTATCTGCTGAACACATCCAACAGCTTACTGAACTGAAGTCTAACAAATGTCTGATGATATTGTACCCTGACAAAGGTTCCGGAGTTGTCCTCATGGACCGCGATGACCAGATAAGACGGATGGAACCGATTCTGAAAGATACCACAAAATTCAGAAAACCCAAAATTAGTGGACGAACAAAACTGGAGAAATGAATAACGGCGGTTTTAAAACTGTTACTTAAAACTAACCTCATCACTGAGACAACCTTTAAATTTCTTAAGCCGATCGGTTCTCGAACGTTTCAGCTTTATAGTTTATCAAAAACTCACAAGCCGGATATTCCACTTAGGCCAATATTGTTGATATGCAGCTCACCTCAGTACAAACTCGCGAAGTGGTTTGTTAGAATGCTACAACCAGTAAGACGGTCTCTAGCCAAATATGCTTTGAAGGATAGCTTCGAGCTGGTTGATATGTTATCCACAGTTAACATCAGCGGAAAACTGATGGCCTCGTTAGATATTGAATCAGTGTTCACTAATGTGCCCAAAAATGAAACTGTGAGGTTTTTGTATGATTACATAAGCTCTGACAGAACATCACTCGCTATCCCGCTGTCTGAATTAAAACATCTACTTTACCTCTGCACAACAGATGTTCAGTTCAAATTTCAGGAAAGAAGTCTCATACAGATCGATGGAGTGGCTATGGGAAGTCCCCCAGGTCCAATCCTTGCGGACATTTTCGCTGCCCACATAGAGTGCAAAATGAATCAGCATATCGCGGCGAGCTCGGTTTATCGAAGATGTGTGGATGACATTACCGTGATCGCTGACAGTACAAAACAGATCGGTACGTTAATGAAAAAACTTAATTGTAGTCACGCGAACCTACGACTTACGATGGAATTAGAAAAGGATAACTGTCTGCCGTTTTTGCGTGTACTGATCCAACGCAGAGCTGACGGTACCGTAAGACAGTCGGTCTACCGAAAGTCTACATGGGCAGGGCAATACTTGTGCTATGATAGCTTCATCTCAGTTCAACACAAACGGGGATTAATAAGGACCTTATTCGATCGAGTTAGGAAAATTCGTACAGCTGATGCAATCGAAGAGGAGTATCACGGTCTTGAAGACACATTAAAAGCAAACGGCTATTCACGGTGGTTTATAAGGCGATTCAGCAAACCACAGATCAACAACCAACCCGTCCATTTTGCTGAACCGAAAGCTACTTTTATTCGACTTCCTTTCGAGAGAGACGATGTCAGTTCACTCTTGAAAAGTCGGTTAGTTTGCGCTGTTAAACGGGTTTTTCACGCGGCCAAAGTAGTTCAGTTTTGACACCACCAAAATGCAAACGCCCACCATCATGGACCGCCTACCCCTCGGAGTCATGTCACACTGCATGTACCAATTTTCGTGTGGGTGCAGTTCCACCTACATTGGAGTGACGGAGAGACAGCTGCAAGTCAGGATGGCAGAGCGTTTACCTAATTAAGTGTGCAACCGCGGCAACCAACCCGATGGAATTTGTGCGAGTGAGGCCAAAGGTCATCCACACAACACACCGGCTCCATCCATTGCGCATCATGTGCTTGAAACAAATAACGAGACTGGTAATCCGTCGGCATTTTCAGTCATTTTCACGCACCGAAATAAACGCCTACTTCATTTTGCCGATGCATTTGCTATTAAACGATTGAAGCCGCCATTGTGTGTGCAACAGGAACTATTTATTAAGTCAGCACTACCTTGGTAGCGTTAGTGAATTTCTTCCTTTTTCTCATACTTGTACAGAACACTCTTCATAAGTCAAAATCTTATGCATATTTTCTCATTTTCATTTCTGCAGTATGTACTTGATAAGATACAACGGACTCGGTTCTAACAAAGATCGTGCAATATACCACTATTAGCTTGTTTTTCCAAATGTATAAATATATTTAAATATGTACTGATATGTTTAGAATATATTCGAAATGCATTTGGTAATAATCAACCTGCACCTGTTTCGAATTCTACCTGACACTGAAACAACTGTAATAGCAAACATTCCCTATTGACTTGTCGATTTCGAAACGTTAAATATCACAAGTGTGTTGAAATTGGTCACATTTAATGCGCTTGTCACAGCTGAACGTCCTCCACACAATCCAACTCTGACTGTGATAACTAGAGTACCGACTTCCATTATATTGCCCTCGATATTAATTCTGTTGATACTACAAGTCACATTAAGCGAACCTATTTAGTTAACAATTTTCTTAAACATTTATTCATTGTGGACACTGGTAGTGTTGAATCATTCATTCTTGTTGATTTCATAGAGTGGCTGAAGTCCGTAATTGTAGAATCCTCTGAAGTCTCTGTCAAAGGTATCACTGACCATTCTTTAACGATTCTTGGTTCTTGTCAAATTACACTTTCTGGTTTTCATTTCAGTGTTAACAGTTGCCATATTTTAACTGTTGACCGCGGACCGGATAAAGGAACCACTGCGCTCAGACCCACCGAACTTGTGGAGAGTGTGAGTTAAAAAAGATGCGTTACGATTGAATGTTGTGAACAAATCTAAAAGATCACTGCTAGATTGTCGAAAGCCATCGCTCGGTTGAGTCGGTCCAAAATGTAGTGGCTTGTAACCAATACCTGTCATAAGAAAGGCACAGTGAAGAAGATCGTTTGATATCTATTGAGTTACAATCAGCTAAAGTGGATGTCGTACAGCCAAGGACGGAACCCCTTCTTTTTGAAATGAGAGGTTCGTCTACCGCTTGTTCATGAGAAGAGGGAATACTGAATGGGAGCCGCCTTTATAATTTGCATCCCGTTGTAATTGAAGGTCCCTTTCGAATGGGTTTGGGATCGTCTACTTCGGCTCTGGAATTCGACTCAAAATTTATTGTCATACTGCCTAGAACACATGTGACAGATATTATTGTCCATCACTTCCATTTGAAGGAAGGACATTTTAGGAAGGCTTTTGTGTTCGCAACAAATTGTCAACAGTTGTAGATTCTACGTGGTTCAGCGGCGGTTAAAAGTGTCATAGTCCGATGTGTCAGGTGCCAACGGCAAAATACGCCAGCTGGAAAGCAGCTGATGACTTCATTTTCTTCCGTGAGAGCACAACCTGGTTGGCATCCCTTTTCACACGCCAGTTTGGACTATTTTGGTCCGATGGAAATGAAAAGATGTCAGACAGTTGAGAAGGGATATGGTTGCATATTTGCGTGCCTGATGTCTAGGGTAGTACGCCTAGAGATTTGTAGTGGACAAGTGGGTATGCGCTAGAACCTCCTCCACTAACAATTTAATGCGCCTTTCCTGAAGAGCAATCGTAACCTATTCCCAACAGGCATCGAATTAGAGAACGCAGCGTGTTTGGAAACAAACGGTATATTTTCAGCAGTGTTTGAAAATATGAGAAGTGGTCAAAGCTAGTTTAGTCTGGGACCAACAGCAGCAACCAAGAGGAACAAGAAGAGGAGCGCGAGATGGGCCACAGTCCACTCGGCGGCACTCAGAAGCGCGCCAAGCGAAAAATGCGTGGAACCTTCGAGTGCATTAAACAGCGCTCGAATAGGTACGGATTAAACGACTTTGAAGAATAGAAT
>LUCH01000689.1:171416-189092 GCA_013368495.1 Paragonimus heterotremus | reverse complement strand
GCCCAAGCTGTTTGACTTCATTCGTACAAAATTTGGTGCGGACATCTTACAACGTTAGGTTTTTGCTGAAAAGAAGGGTGTATAACATTTGTGTACGTTCTGTTTTGCCTTATGGTTCGGAAAGGTGGCCTGTTTGCAAGGAAGATATCAACAAACTTGCGATGTTTGACCATCGTTGTTCCCGTTTAATAACCCATATTAACTGTACTAATCGCGTGAACAATGCGGCAGTTCGCCGACGCGTATTCCGGAACGCTCGGGATGCGCGATCAATTGGTCAACTATTCACGATTCATAGCAAGCGATGGTTGGGTCACGTACTTCGTATGTCATCCGATCGTTTACCGTACGGAGCATTATATACTGAGACCACCAACAATTAGGTGAAACCACATGGTGGTCGAGCATCAACGTGGTCACGAAATATGAAGACCCTGACTGCTCCATTGAGCAGAGTGGGTAGATGCTGCCTGCCTGGATGGGATCCTCATGATCACTCAAATCGCTTATTAGAGACGCTATCCGGGATGGTAGTGTATCGCAGTCAATGGTGTACCTGCACCCATACCATCTCTAGTTCTTCTTCTTGGTCTTCTTTTATTAATTTTCAAACTTCTCAGTAACGTTTTCTTCTAGGATATTCCACGTCACTGTTGAGGTGAGCGGCGGCCCGAGACACAGTACTTTTTGGTCAGGCTCATGGCTGCTATGGTGATGATGATGATGCATCAATAGGGATGAAAACCCCAGTGCACCTCTCAGAACTTCTTATAGTTTCGGTCACGTCGAAAACGTTTCCTTCGCATTTGGCTGTTTTGCTACTAAACTGTGCCCTATCCATTACTGATTTAACCCTTCTGACCGAGTTTCACGACAGATCACATCAGGTTCAAAAAAGGCATTAAACTTCAACTAAGTCAACCAACGATTAATTTTGAATTTTCTTAAGTGTCACTGAAACTGTACACCTATTCAAGCTTCCCCTCTTCGCCGAGTTCACACCAGCTGCATAAAAGCAAATATTTTAATGAACTTTGAGCAGGGCAATGCGTTTAACTCAATTCGCAACAGGCCAACACAATACAACTGCGTTAATTGAATCCAGTGCCTTTGCGTTAAACTTGATTATGTTGGTTTTCCGTTCTCTCTATTCACTCATGACGGTATGTCGTAACCTGTTTTTTCTGATGCATATGAATTCATGTTACACCCAACCACCTCCGTGGTTAGACAAAAATCGTCGATTCGTCTGGACTTTTATTTCGGATATACCGGTACTGCGGGAGATATTGTTTGATCAACATACCAAATGAGAAATTTATGTTTATGAACCCCAAGGTCAAGAGAATATATGTCAACAAACAGTTCCGAAATCGCCGTTTATACGCTTGTGTATCGCTTACGTTTCGTGTCTTTCGCAGAAAAACTTAACGCACTGTATTGATAAGGAAGTCATAAGATCATACATTTTATTGGACAACCGAACACACAAATAATGTTCTTGTCAGCTTGAGGAAAATATGTTGGATATTTGACCATCCAAATTGACTTCAGCAACTTAATTTGTGCAGTGAACTAGAAGCAACTTAGTGATGAACTTATCCATATCATTGATGCATCTTAGCTCCCAAGTATCGTCATATCCAACCGGACTTGTATGCTGTACTAGTGAAGTTTATAAAATAGATGTCAATAACCACTCACTATTGTCAAGTGTGTACTTATTGGATGACCCCAACTAAAAGGGGTTACACTAGTGTGATTTGGTTTGGAGTGATGGCTTGAACATTAGACTACTGTGGCTAACACAGTGTATCATTATTTTCAGACACGCTACAAATTTTTTTAACAAGTAGTTTCTATCCTCATCCAATAAACCAGTTGCCGGGCTTTCTTATAAGTCCTCTCTATATTCCGAAATAATTCATAGAAATTCATTTGTGTAAACAGCTGATTTCGGTCATCCTCATCCAGTTTTTACAATTGCATAGGATATCAGAAATGTTAAGTGTGTCACAACCTGCAGGAGGAAGGTGGAAGTTTTAGTCACTGCTTGAGCGTATCGCAACATCCTGTTCTGTTTTTGGAATACATAGCTGTTTTTGTGCACATGAATGGGTTGTAGAGTATGATGGCAATAGCCCCTGACAGTTGCACTCTGAAGACTTTGGAGTGAGTTTGCCCTCGTCGACAACCGCTATCCCTATAGGTGCTAAGTAGACGACATATTTTGTCCGGTAAATGATACTGATGGTACTCAAGCTTTATCAACTTACTCCAGTCATGCCCATCCCGACACTGTTTCCCATCGAAGCGGAGTAGAACATCAGACCATCATTTCCGGATATCGCCGTACTTCTTAGAACAGACGAATCAGTTAAGTGATCAGTTTTTTCGAGAAAAAATGGACAGGTCAAGACAAGCACTTTATCAGACTTGTTCCTCCGAAGTATAAGTTTAAGTTAATCTGTTGCTTAGCAAACAGAGAACAAAAATACTGCACACCGGATATCTTACAGGACGAAATTTAACATGTTCGAGGCAGGTTGAGTCCAAATGGATATTCCCATCCTGTAGTCTACCTCTCTACAATAGCGCAATTGCAGACTTATTTTTAAATCTCACAGATCTCTGTGTGGGCAGTTAATCATAATATTTACATTTTACACATATACAATTATTGTCAACACCTGACACACTTCAGTGAGGCAAGCTCTTCTTTTATTAAGATATTTGAGTAGTGTCACTCAAAGTGTACTGATTGTTGGTTCTGTTAAACGCTGTAGAATAGTGACTTGACGCTGTCGGATTGTAACTCGTGTGTTCAACTACCTAGACATAACGCACTGAGTTATTTGGACTCGCACCAATAAACAGAGTAACTGTTTCAATACTAGGTGGATGAACCTCGTTCTCAGACGCTAAATTTAGTGAGGCAGGCAAGCTTTCGATTACTGTGAAAAATATATATATTGAACAGTTGGGCCACATGATTAACTACCAAGCAGAAATATTGGTTGCATATATGGAAAAAAAGTTGGGAGACTGGCCTAGTAACGGACAACATTAATTGCGTGTGGTGAACTGGCAAGAGTTTCTAAGGATTTGACAATCCAGGTCATTATCTTGGCGGTAATTAATTGTCGTTGGATTTTGAGTGATGTGTTATTTTTATACTAACGCCGGTCTACTAAATTCCGTATCAAAAAAGGGTTCATTTTTGGGGTTTTCTTCTTTGTGTTGTGATTGCTGCTTCAGTCAGTCAACTGTACACACACGTTTTCTTTTCAGTACACCATCAGTCGGTAACACACGATACACAACAGATCAAAGCACACCGTATGTTCAACCTGGTGTGTATCCCAATGAACTAATTCAGCAATCTCAAACATATACAGTCAACGGACAGCCGCAGTCGCAGCAACAGCCACGCCAGTCTGCCATAATTCCACCACACAATGACCGACCGCATGCAATAGCACAAGCAGGCAGAGAGACGTATACAAAAGAACCACAGCAACGACAGCCTCAGCAACAACAACAATATCTAGAAAAACTATTGACGAGTCCTAGACCAGGACAACACGTTCCTTCACCTTTGCAAAACTCTGGAGATCCTGCCCTGGAAATGATTGTAGCTGCCATCGACAGTCAGCGTGAAATGCTGTATCAGCTGGAAAACCAACAACAACGTCGCCTTTTGCAAATGCGTGCAGAGGCTGAAGAGCGTCGACGTCTAGAAGCAGAAGCATATGAACGCGAATTGGCTGAAAAAGCTAAACAATTAAAGTACGAGTCTCTGATTTGTTGCACAGAATGATGATCAACTGGTGATTCAGTAGAAATAACTAGTCGAGTACAAAACATGGTCTGTGTTTAACACGCTGGTGAATAATGTTATTCACAGTCCGCTACACTCGAACCACATTGTTTTGTGTTAATTATTAAAGTTGATACTAATAAAACGATATAACCTAAGGAGATGTCACTCAGCATGCCATCTTATTGAACAAACACGTTAGTTTACACGTGTTCGTTTTGAATTCCTATGCTTGTTCCGTGGCAAACGGATATTCCGTTAACTTTGAGTTATCAAGTCTGGCACAGCATTACCGCCCAGTCACTTGAAAATACAAATTTGCTTCACTACCCCATTGCTATTTTGAATTTAACAACTTACATATTGCAACGTCATACTTATTCTAGACGCCTCGAAATGCTTGAAGAAGAACTCAGACGGTGCACCGCTGAGGCCAAAGCAGCACGAGAAGAGCTAACAGCAGCGAGAAAATTGTGGGAAGCCGCTTTGAAAGCAAAGGAATCGGAGGTCACCATGCTGCGCGAGAATTTAGACCTGATGAGAGAGAACTCATCCGGCAAGGAGACGGCAGCCATGGCAGCTGCGAAAGCAGAACTGAATGAAGTCCGGGCGCAACTAAAAATGATGCAGGATCGATACACCGAAGTGCAAGAAGAGTTAGAGAGACGACGAAAGATCGCAGAAGAAAGATTGCAGAATGTATCAGATGACGTGAATCTCTTGCGTCGAAAATTGTCTCTAGTGTATGAAGCAGTGAAAGAACCGCCCAAAGTCGAAGTTATAACAATGGCGCCTGAACACAAGGATATGAAGAACATTGGAGTTGGAGTGGAGTAAGTAATACACTTTCGTTAGAGATCTTCGGTTGTGTCAGTAACAAACATACTCAGGTTTTCTTTATTAGGAAAATTGTGGATCACAAATTGAAGGAAAGATAGTCACAAAGTTGTTATTATTAATAGCTACTTCAACCTGAACATCAAACGTTTGAGCGTAGCCTTCGCATTCATATAGACTTTCCAGCTAGCCACTGACGAAAACAAGCACTTGATTCGATCTTCGCCCTTGTCTGAGCTCATCAGTGATGTATATACTCATCGTGACTAGGATTATATTAGATTATATTAGATAACGACGTTACCATGAAGTACTTCTATGCGACTGTTAACTGCTGTTATCAGAATATGGGGGGCATGGTGAACTGTCCTTAGCGCTTGATTGTTCTAATGTGGTAGAGCACTGTTGTCGTGTGGTGACTGTTTATAGTTGAAGTGACCAGTATTAAGGAGATATTTAAACTCCTTGAGCTTACTTAAGCGTGCTAATGGAAACTTGTAAATTGTTCACACTTTTGAAGGAAGTCCAGTGACGAATGTAGCCTTGATGCCGAAAGTATGTGATTCATATGTTTGTGTGGAAATCTGTATCTTCAATGGTGGGTACATAGTGATTGAGATTGACCCCGTCTTTCTTCAGACCAATGGCTGAGTCCTGCAGCCTTCGGTATTTTTGGCCAGATATGTATGATAACACAAATAGCTCACTAAAAACATTGCACATGAAGATGAAAGATGTAAAACATACTAAACAAGGTAGTAATCGATGTACTACTCTGGTCGTTTGTGACAAACAGTACCAGTTGCTAAGCTACAAAGACGTTGAGCGAGTATCTCTAATAAAGCATATCAAAAACGAATCGCCTAGCCCAATCTGAAAAATGCTTTAGGTTGAATGGTTAGACTACATATCAGTAATGTCAATCCATTGTTTAACTCACTCACTGTCAAACTTTCGATTACTTAACATAAAGTGAGTGACGATCAGTCAGTCTTGAGGAAGGAAATCAAGGTAGCTCCTGGTGAGTTAGGAAATGTTAGTTGTATATGTATTCCGTGTAATGGATTTCATGACCCACTTAGCCTTTACTGGTTTTCCATTCACTGGCTGACTTTTCCTCCCCTTCGTCTAGACGCTTCGCTTTGCTAACTGTCCGATTTGTTTACCAAATGTTTTATCGATCATACGGTGAAGTATATATGAGGTGACCAATGACTATATATATATATACATATATATGTATATATTGCTTACCAACCCATAATCCTGTAAGACAAAATCCGTAGTACACACTGATTTATAAAACATTGTTAAAATACACAAACTTGTCAATAAAACCTACAAATCTTGACAGTGGATGCAAAGGCTTATTGATAGTGTGTCTCACAATTGATTAAGGTAATCTGATTGAAATTCACTTATTGGATTGTTGCAAACATGTTGCACCGTTACAGTGTGGTTGTCATTCGATTCATCAGACTATCTACTGCATACGTATTTTTTCTACGAAACCGTTTCCCGTAGTCTGTAGAGACTGATCAAAATACTTTGTGCTAGATATGTTATACCCATCTTCAGTTGAACTAAGCAATGGAGACAGACGTTCATTGGTATACCATTTATACAACACAGTTTCGCTCGTAATTCTGGAGGGGAAAATTAAGAAAAATGAAAACTATCTAAGTTCCAGGTTGCTCCTTAGATGTTTAAT
Organism: Paragonimus heterotremus; assembly: GCA_013368495.1. Lineage (NCBI taxonomy): Eukaryota > Metazoa > Platyhelminthes > Trematoda > Plagiorchiida > Troglotrematidae > Paragonimus > Paragonimus heterotremus. Next base: position 182,724 of record LUCH01000689.1, on the reverse strand, counting down.
AAGAAGTCGATGAAATTATATTACGTCGAATGTAAATGGCAGTTTTAGTTAGCTCTCATTACAGCCGGGAAATACCAAATGATTTAGGTTGGGGTCTCTGATAATTGGCAGGTTCTGATCATAGGTAAGCACCATTGGCGTTCTCTTAAAGGTTCTCGAGCACCGTACGTTTTGCATGGTCTTATTGGTGTACAGCACAGGAGTAGGCTGGCCATTTTGCTACAGTTCAAGCACTACATTCTCCGTATGAGCTGTGATGAACAAAACAGCTGTCATCAAACCTGAAGAGAGAGCAATTCAGATGCCGTTATGCGAAAAACGAAGAATTTACGGGACAACCAAAATCTCGTTTGCTGAACTGAGGCAGGAAGATGGATCATACAAACATCCATCGGATGAGAACGATTCAGAATGTAATAAGTCAAAATTCAGCAGGTCAGAAGCATCAGAAGGAATTTCGTTTGTACACCCAGGTACTTTGTTAAAATGACGAACATCAAATAGGTGGTGAATGCCACTGGGTGTAAAGGAAAAAGTCGTAGACATCGTTAGTATATTCCAGTCCTTTACAAGAAGGCTTGAGCAGCAATAAGCGGTGAGCCAGTAGAGGACAATGCAAATATATGAAAACTTTTTATATGTAATATCACTCGTTTAACTTTAACCAATACAAAAAGCATATGTTCGGAACATTTTAAGTCAAAAATGAAGGACATTCAGTTGTATAACACATACAGAACGAATACCTGAAACACATTGTTACACGAGGTCGATGAACTAGTAGTAAAATTAATGAGCCGAGAAACGCTGAGCAATGAAAGGGATACATTGCCCTCATTGTCGGCGTAAGCGATAAGACGCTTGGGTGAAGCCAGTACCATAACGTTATTCTTAGAGCGCTCAGCGACGGACAGGTGAACGGGATCCTAAAGGTGAAAACAAGTTTGATCGGTTGTGGCGGTACTAGTTACAGGGTACTTAGTGAGATAACGGTTTTAGCAGACCTCGATTTTTCTCGTTCTTAAAGAGTACAACAACAATAAGTATTGGATGGTGTGAGGGAACCTGAGGATATAGGCAAAAACGGACTGCCGATTAAGGCGATCAAGCAAGTGCTAAGCCAACAAGCCAATATTTCTGAAAGGTGTATGCACGTGGATTAATCGTGTATGGACCGGTAGATAGAAAACATCATAGTTGAACGTGGTTGGGTGGGGACAGACAGACAGGTATTTCACGGTGATATCTTAGACAGGAACTCAAGTGATTAGAATAAGATGTACAAGCGTTGGAAAGCTCTGGGAAGTTTTCATTCAAGTGTGGGCACCTCTAACAGTCACAATAGAGAATTAACTCGAAACACTGGGTTCCCTTTAATAACTTCATCATGTATGGGTTGCCCTGGTGATGAGGACATAATGTGTGGTGTGACTGTATGCGTGTCCTTACCTTGTCTATCTCTATTTGTGTGTCATATATAACTGGCATGTTTTACGTTTGCGACTGATCAGAGTAAACGAAATGTTAACATATTGCAACATACCTCTTTTTTTTGCGCTGATGAACAGAAATAACTGTTTAGAGGAGGACTTATTACAAGGACTATCAGGAGGCATTTGTAGACTACATGGTGATTATGAGTGATTTGTTGTGTTTCGAACATAATACATTTGGCACATTTTTATCAAAAATGTCTGTTGAATATACATATGGTGAAGAGAGAATGGACAAGGAATAACACTGAAGAAAACACCAGTATCATCTGATGTCATTGTAGGTGTTTAATCCTTACAGAGTGCGATTTACGTAGTGTTCATGAACTTACAGTTTACCTGACAAGATTCAAGTCTTAATAGCAAACAGTTCATATTTACCTTGTCGATTGCTTTACTGCAGCTCTGAAGGAAAGTTTGAATACCCTTATTTGGCATCTATAAGGAAAAACATAGTGTGGAAATATAAGAGTGGAGCAAGGGTTGAGCAAGAGGTTCAGTTGACAAATTACTTTCCCTCATTGAAGTAGATATCGGCTGACAGTGGTGAGTCTTTTACAAAAGGATTTATATAATTCGGAGTTGATCCTAGAATTTGTGCAATAAGTAGTACAGCACGCACTTTAAGGATGACTGGACACCATAACCAACCAACTTTTGGATGTTATCTAAAGTTTGGTGTCGTAACGCCCGAACGCGGTTGCATCACTTGAGCGGCTTAAACGGTATAGTGTGAACGCCTGCGGTAAAAGTGAAACAATCACGTTCAGTTCAAAGGTTAGTTTGAATGTGCAGGTATTCAACGGTTTGAGGTCAGTGTACATATAAACGCGTTATCGGTTGAAAATCTTGCTCCACTACTAGCAAGCTGTACCAGAGCCATGTTTTCACACCTTTCAGTTGCATTGCAGTCTACCGTTAACGAGCTAGTGCTCTAACTATGCATCTATAATGCTTGCAAGTCAGATTTTACCATCTTTTTTTTTTGAGGTAATGAACGGTTTTGTAGAATGCGTATTGATAGTACGCGGTGAAAAAAGAATGACGAAGTCATATGTTACCTAAATTTATTTAATGGTCAATCATAAATTATCCAGTACAGTAACTATTTCAGCTGCAAACTATTTTGACATTCAGACTATATAAACGCAGATCCATACGAAAATCATCGATCCATAGTTTGCAGTGTTAACCCGACTGCTCAATTTTTAGTGTTCGCCGGTCAGCATATCACGAATGTAAGCAAGTTTAGACAACGGAGGAGGTCATTGCACTAATAGCTACCATGGCAACCAGGTGTGATCTTGTTTTATGTGCAGGTGAGGCGAAAAAGTACGCCGCTGTCTAATTTAAGGGACAAGGATAAGAAGCTGACTTCCCTTAATGAAGCAAACCGACGGGCTAGTGGAGGAAACGGTTTTATACAGTAACACTAATTAGTATACATCCCATGAAAACCTATGAACACCACTATGTTGATGTTTATTCCTCTTACAATACGGCATAGGGAGGTACATTTGTGTAAATCTACTCAGATTCATTACTATTTAGAACTGCTAACTTGTTTGGAAGTAGTCGTGTTAAAACGATAGCTACAATTGGAATAAGTCAGTTCTTCACGGCTCGTCTGTCAGTTACGTGTAGCAAAGATATTGGGAGCACTCCTTCTAGAAAAATTACACGGCTTTCATGAGTGGGTACTGATCATGTGAATGCTGACAACTGTATAACACTCGCACACTGGGTAATGACGTTGAACAAAAAGCGGGTTTCATTTTCGTCTGACTCACCATGCGCAGGGCAGGTACCTTGTCTTAGGTTGCAAAAAAGAACGTTCTATCAACTTTAGCAGTCAAATGTATGATTGTGTAGGCGATCGCTGTACACGAGTGATACCGCTGGTCACCCGTTCTCAAGAAGCACCAACTCACCTTAAAACGGCGGCAAATTGAGACTACCTGCGTAACGGTACCTGAAACCAGTGATTTGCTCCAACAGACACAAACCCATGCAAACCAGCAAAATCAAGTAACTCTGCCGATTATTCAATGATTGAACGTTCAGACGGCGATGTACACTGATTGGTGAAGTTGAGCAATCATCAACACCGTGCAGCTCATCAGAGCAAGAGTGGCGTTCAAGAAACAGTGCAACATTGCTAGGTCAGAATGCGGTTAAACTTTCTCTGCTCACACCAAATACATAATCGGTCAATGAAAACAGATAAAGTAGATGATCACTGATCTTTTGTGTTTCTTATAAACATACTGGTGATTTTCCCTGGGTTAGTCTTCAGTTAGAACCCAGCACGCGTTTTACTTTCGTGAGTAGTCACTTTCTTTGGAGACAAAAGTGATAGTGTCCAACAGACATCCAAAAGAATCAAGTAATCTCTGGAAATAAAATAGATTTTCAGATTATACGTTCCAATATGCACCAGGCAACAACCACTCCATAAGCATACCCTCAGTTTTGTTGAAATATTAGTAGATTGCTACTTACTAGTAGGTGCAAAATCCGATTGCTTTTAATATTAGATAAACGTAATTTTTTCCCGAGTCATTAGCAGAATGCTATGATGTTTAATGACGACCATGAAAGAGATCTGGATAAAGTGACCGTCAGCAGATATAACTGAAATGGTATCCAGGTGTATTAACTATGTGACAAACAACAGGTTAGTGATAAACACTCACTGAGTGTTTGGACGTAGTTCCAGTTACTGGCTTAATTAAACCCACAACCTTGGGTGAACCCTGATTCAGAGAGTCTCTAATAACGTATTCTACTTCCATAATGTTGTCATCCACTTCGTCATAAATACACACGGGTTACATCTGCTAGTCAGACAGTGCAACAGTACATATTATGGACCCTGAAGAGACTTTACATAGACGTGCTACAACAACGCCAGACAAGATATGATATTTCTCAGTTTTGTGCCCTCATTATTGAACTGTGTTGTTTTACTTCAAGTCATTATGTCTCGTCACCACTTGGTTCCTGAGGAATGTTGAGGAAGCTTTTAAAATGTTTACTAGGAAGAGTGCAGCATTTGATTCTGTTTTATGTGAACCAGTTAAGGGTGAGTAAACACGTATTGAAATCTCTCGGGTCTATTAGATTAGATTGGCGAGAACGGGCTACAAATTCCGAAAGTGCGCTTGCTTCCAATGTTGTACAAAATTACTATCTTTTTTGTAAAGCCTAAATAGGGTTAAAAACGGCAGCTATGTGATACCTATTTTGTGGTATAGTCCTACGTACTAAATAAACCATCATCTTAGTGAGTCAATGTTCACCGGTAAGGTCGCTCAGATTCCGTATTTAACTTCCACGAACTTCATTTTATCTGGAAATCACAGGAACAATAACTTACACACGAGTTTCTACCTTCTAGTTGTGGGTTGCCTGCGCAAGATTTCTTTCAGAAATAACGAATTCCAGGGCTTATTTTTTTTAACAGTTAAACCCGTGATTTAGCAGAGTTGGAGTGTAGGATTTTTCGTTTAATTCCCAGAAACTGCAGATTTTTCAAACAATCTTCATGTTAAGTATAATAGTATGATATCGAAGCACACTAACTAGAACTACACCTTTTTTAAAAAACCGCAAAATCGCAAAGAATTTGAGGTATAACGAACCTCTTATTTTTATTATGCAGCTTCTTGAAGAGTGTAATCCTGTCGAAGTTGTTAACTGACTGATTTTCCGGCTGAGGCAAGACAGTAATCCTTTCGATTTAGGCATGTTTCGGGATCAAGCGGGGCAGCATTCTCCCTTCTCTAGCGTTCACGTTATCTGCACTTTTCCCGACTAGTTACAAGGTTACCATTTTTGCAACCCTTATAGACTTCATGGTTTGTATACTTGTCTTAACACTTCTACCAGTGTGTTACAACAAAACCCAGCGTCCTTGTTTGACGTTATTTCAACTTTTTCCAGTCTTATAAAATACGTTCTACACCTAGTCCTGCGAATATCCGATAGATTTTAACTAGTGGAATTATTGCAACATGCGTTGAGTAACAGTGATTCGAGTGTTTACTTGAAGTTTACATTATAAAACCAATAACCCAAACGATGTAAACAGGATGTTCATTAAGGCCAATCGCCAGTTGGCTGCATCTGGTTTTTGGTCATAACTAATGTGGACCTTTCACAACTGGCGTCAATTTGTCGATAAAAGCAGTAAAACTGAAGTGTGTATTATTTGTTGTAGAAATCAACTGATTACAACAGATGACACATTTTATCTTACCAGGAGCAACAGAATTACAATGAAATAGATGGCTAACTGTTATGCGTGGTTGTATGAAATTTTGCATTAACAGCGGTTGAAACAGTTATACTGAACAAATCACTACTTCGTTTATACTGTCAACGATTCGTAGATTGTACTGTAATGTATTTTGATGAGCACTTGGTTTATAAACGGGTTCAGGGAGTTTTATCTGAAGTTGGGTATATCGCCTATGGAAGGAACGGTGAGGATATGATACTGGTTACGCAATAGGTTAAAAATCACCAGAGTAGTCATCGAAAGCTCGTTTTCGGTTATTCATCATCAGGCAAAATATATAATGTTTGTGTGGAACAGTGTTGCCAGGATAAAACGTATTTAAATGTTAAGAAAAGTAGTTCGCAGTCGCACACACACCATGGTTAGCTTCTGCACAGCTAGAAAGGAAAATTCTGGTGATCAGTTTGTCTTTGGCTATTCAGCACCGTTCACCGTGATTAACAGTTTACGTCCTCTTGGCTGTCAAGTGAGTGAAATCCAGCCGGTTTGATTTGGATGTCAATTACCTGTCCAAAGTGATTTCCGGAGTTGCGAAGTTGATAACGGCGGGCCATGCTGTTTAAATATCATGGTGACTGAACAAAAAAACAAGTCCTGATCACAGGTGCGCAGATCGGCGATCGGGGGTTGGACGCAAATATAAACGGCTCGTTAACAACAAACTCAACATCACTGAGGTAGGAAGTGGAACTGAACAAAAAACAGCAAGATTCGATGCCTCTGTAATTTCAGCTTGTTATTTATCTCAGATTGCCAAATTGTAATGAATGAACGAGTTATCCAAACATTCTGGAAATAACTGTGCAAACATGAAAGGTGCTCAGTGTGTACATCACAGGAACATCGAGGATTTTTATACTCCACTTCCGATATTACTGTAATAAAAAAAATAACCAACATGTCTTCAAAAAGCTCCACTTTTCGATGTTTGCGCGTGGCTCGTTGACGTCAGTTTCTAGGAAAAATATGACAGCATAATGCGATGCCATCAATACTCGTAGTCCAGTAGGAAAATGGGTCTAAAACTGCCAACTACAGCCTGCGGGATCTGTAGGAAATTACTGTGAATGACCAACGTTACCTAAAATCAATTCAACCCAGAGCGAGCTCATCGACAACAAAAGCAGCGTTTAATTACTTTAAGCGTGTTGACAACGGCCATTGAATTTTTACAAACGACTCCTTCACGGACGTGTGCTTTGCCATATCTTCCACGCATTCGCACAAACCACTAAAACGTGGCTTCGTTCACCTACTCGAATTTTGGTTCAAATCGTAAGTCACATCTACTTCGAGACGACTCGCCTTCAATGTATACCCCGATGTTTTTGATTATTATCCGAGGTACACTCATGGATTTGATTACAGCGGTTGACGTAGCACATAGTTCTGATATTTTTTCAACCCCTGTGATTTTTCCCCAGTTGAGAGTTTTATTCGCATTGCTCAGTTGATCGGAGTGCAGGTGAGCATGAATACACCACGAATAACCCAATATTTACCATTCAAAACCTTGAGTGTGCGTGGCTATGATGGGCCAGCAATCAGATTGCATCCATCCAATCAACATAGAAAAGGTCCTAGTGTTGTACACTTAATTGACCCTCGGATCAGTGCATAAAACAACCAACGAATGAGCGTTTGCAAGTTTACCTGACCAATCCGAACCGATACAGTGTTTGACCAACATTTGAGCTGGAGACCAAGTGTTTTGATCCAAGAACGCGGATGGCACAAGGGTTGTTTATTTGACAAAGCAACACGTGGGTTAAGCATTTAAACAAAACCAGAAACAAAACCACTCATTTGCACGCGGTATTCGGCTCCAGACCGTCTCGGCTGCCACAGACGTCATTGCTCAATTTCTTGAAGTAGCAGGGACCAATACGGGCGATGCTACACTCTGATGCTCCTTCCTGCATTTTTCCTGTGGCTTGTACGATGTCAAAATATATGCTCTGGTCCTACTACTGAGTAGCCGCGGCATGAGTAGTATAATACGATCGCTCATTTTCACTGCACAAGTACTACCTTTTGCAGTCATGCGTGCACGGAAAGTGTGGGAGACGCCGTTGGTGAGCATGAGACTGGTTTGAGATATGTCACTTTTAAGGGTGCTACGTTTTAAAATCAGGAACTTATGGATGTATCAAATAGAACAGGGAAATTATGAACGTGGATAGTTTTTAAAAGTGCTACATTTTAGGGATACTACATAAGACAGGCTTGAGTTTACTACTAGAAGTGATAAGAATTTTGAGGGCAAGTCACTTGCTTAAGGACAATCAAGAACACGTTAAACCCAACGTTGTTGTGTGCATTTTGAAGAGAATAGTTAGGGTTTGGACGCTCCATAAGGAAACGTTCAGTCGGCTTCAGCAAATATCCCCCGTGAATACGCACACAAAACTGTGAGACAATTATGTGTCCAAATAACGATTATTTTTGGCTAACCGTAGAACTTTTGACGAGGCGGACATACTGACATGATGTAACGCACCTGTTAACAGTTAAAGTGGTGGTTTGGTTGTCCGCTGTATTGTGCATACTGATATTCTAGCAGTTAGGTTCCTTTCTGTTCTTCTAAGATAGCGCCTACCACATCTAGACGCGAACTGGCAAATACACTGATAATCAGAGATTAACATCTTAATAGTCGTGATGAAGATCAAAGCATGGACTGCACTGTGGCTAGTACTTGCGTTGACACAACCCGAAAAGATTGACTTAATTGCCTAGTTTCATGTCTGATTGAAGGCAGCAGAGAACATTTCTGAATGACAGCTTAATAACCAGACTTTCATGATGCGATGTACACAGACTGCATGCTGCTGGGATATCAGTCACAGTTAATAGAATGTCTATCTGCTAACGATGTTCTTTTGAGAGTTCTGGCTTTGTGTGTACAAGTTCAGGTGTATATATCCGGCTAGATAGGTTGAAGAGTGTTTTATCGAATGGTCTTTTGTTATGTTTTGGCTAGGAATTTGCGTATCGCATTTCTAAACCATGTTGCCATGTAATAGGCTGAACGTCTTAATGAACCACCAGAAACTTGTGAGCAGTGAATCAGGATCCATCGGTGAGTTGGTTTGTTCGGTCTTATGAATAGCGTTTAGGTTTCAGTAATCTTATTGAACTGATTAAGTTCTGAGGTCAACGGCAAACTATCATTAGCGCACATCTGTTAAATTTAAACAAATTTTGAGGAAACTGTCATGCGCAGCCTCGTCATACTGCTAAAAAATCAGCAGGAGTGGGCCTCAATAATGAATCCGTCTTAGCGCCGATAGAAAGCAGTTGTACAGTTTATTTCGAACAAGCGGTTCAAGTATTCTATAAGATGGCATACGGTGAAACGCCTCAGGAAGATACTATTGTCTACTACAGAAACGATCAGTAGACGCTGTGGTATAGGTCGAAGTTGTTCAAACTAAGAAACCTTATCCACTATGTTTGAAGTGATTACACGCATGGGGAAGAAATCTGTCTCTACATAACTCCCGCGCATTCTCTCAAGCCATTAACACTCTGATTCAGTCAACTCATTGTTTAGAACAGTATTGAGCACCTTATTCAGTGTTTTGTACTAAGACAGTTCTATCTGGTTACAACCATATTCAGTTTGCTCATGCTTAACCTAACGGTTGTTTTTTCAATGTTCAGTTTTTTTATTACCTTCCCTAATTCACTCACGAAGACTGAGCTACCGTTAATCACTTGCAACCTTAAGCTTGTTCCTAGCTGGGTACACTGTGGAAACAAAACATTGAAGGGAAATTTCGTCGTGCTCAATGTTTTGCTAAATGATGTCGAGTGTGTACAGACTGCAACATCTGGCGAGTAGTGAGGGATGTTGGTTTCAATAAAATTAAACCTCATTCACAAGTGATCGTAGCTGTTACATTCTCATACAAGTTTATAGTCAGCCCTTTTCGAAAAGAAGCACTGGACTCCAGTTTCGCTCTTGTTATAGCTTGTCAGTAGTGTATATCGTTGCCGCGGCTGGGACTAAAACTCCGGCCACGCTTTCATCAGACAACCGTGTTGACCACTGCGCCATTGACCTCACATGACTGAATCATTGTGTGTAAACGTCCAGCCACATTCGCTTGTGAGAACTGCTCACACTGCCCGACCATCTGGAGAGGAGACACAATAATTGTCTGTTGGTAATAACAAAACGATACAAACCAATAATAGCATACATTTTGTTCAGATCATATTCAAGTGAGTAAGTCGTGTCACAGGATGATGTTGCTGGTTTTGACGCATAGCACTTCGGTATGGCAAATTGGAACAGACCATATGCAAAACATCATCTAAGTGTGCAACGACCAGCTGCATTTGTAACTTGCTCCCTATGATGATCAGTTTTGAGGAGGGTGGATCGCATATTCATCGAACCACTGCCGAACGTATGAACTTGTACTGCTCATGGACCCTAGGTTGTTGAAAGTCCGGTTGTCAGTGGAAAAAACTACCGCTCATGCGTTACACTCGAGTAATTGGTCCGGTGTCATCTCATTTACTGTCGGCCGGAGTGGATACTCTAGCAGATGGTTTGTCCACACGTCACTAGTGTAATTTTGTTTAAACAGTACAATTCAGCAATCACATCTAATTTTAAACCGCTGACTGTTCATATGTCTTGAGACGGAGATTTCTGCCGAAGTAACGACTACATATGTGTCCTAGTCGTTCATCTGCTGTGACCTGCGAACGGGGGTCAGAGTTTGTTAAAAAGCTTGTTACAAAATAATCACTTCACTCAAACATATATCGAATATAAACCTTGTCACGTGTGAGCCATCCAATCGAGAGAAAATCAGAACAGGAGTCTGAACTTTATGAAGCGATGTCATTTTACTGGAAAATTAGTACCTTTCCATAGGGGAACAAGAGTATTTACGTTTGCTGGTAAGCGACAGGCGTCCTCACGTTTTGTTTGGCCAGTTTGTTGTCGTGTTATTCCACGACCTTGTATCTAACACCTCGGTTGTTTGCAACAGATAGGCATTCAATAGCAGCTAATCGCCATGTATGATTGGTTGGCGCCAGTTTGATTATAATTCCGTCTGTGGCAGCTTACGTACGAACACCAACTGACTGAATTTTCTTCAATCAAGAACCCGCTCAAGTCAAACTTCATTAAACATCTCAAACTCCACTTTGTCTTGCTGACTGTGACAAAACAATTCCTGATCTGAAGGGAGTTACGAGACCAAGTAAAGTGGGTGAGTGACTATTTCTTCCATTATCTGCTGGTTGTATCTTCGTTGATAACAAGATACACAAGTTCCAGCTATCGAGACCCCACCCACTGAACGTGGTATCTCCGAGTTTTATATTATTGGTCTAACTAATGCCTACATTTACACTGATCAAGGTCAAACTAGCAAACCCTGAGACCAAACGGTACAAAAGTTGAAACATCTCTGGAACCACAACGGAATCATTTTGCCAAAGGAGATAAGAACCAGGGGAAAACATTGACTATTCGCCTTGACGA